>ML375056.1:87291-158259 GCA_005239525.1 Nicotiana knightiana
CCCCCCCCCCCCCTTTTTTTTTAGTATTTTAATTTTCTTTCTTTTTCTTCCGTGTTTTATTCAATTCTGCTCCACATCTCTTCATCTTCACACCGTTTTATTTCTACACAGTTAAAATATAATATTAAGTATATAGTAATATAATTAATACTCAAAAGACGATTAAAAATGCTATAATGTGAGATAACAATGGTTAAATATATACATTTTTGGCCGAACATCACGTGCGCATACTACACTGTGCACTTCTTGTGCAAATTTTGGAGTCAGTCCCAGCGGAGGTCATTAGCATGCTCGGGTTGGCTACCAGGGTGGATACTTAAGGTATAGCTACTCGACGTCCGTAGTCCTTAAAGTCCCCTTCCTCTTATTTTATATGTGTACTTTATCTCAGACAACTCTTTGTTTTATTCAGACCTTTATCTGTAGTATTCTAGTAGCTCGTGCGCTTGTGACACCAGATTCGGGTTGTATTAGATTTTTCAGTTGTTATATTTTCCGCCCTTTACCTTATATTTTATTTAAGTTATATCGATTTATTTTCTATTATTCAATTTGAACTATTAAAAATGGACAATTACTCTAACGTTGGCTTTCCTAGCGAGTAAAATGTCAAGCACCATCACGATCCCGAAGGTGGGAATTCTGTGTCGTGACAAGTTGGTATCGTAACACTAGGTTACTTAGGTCTCATGAGTCACAAGCAAGCTTAGTATAGTCTAGACGATCAGTAAGGAGACGTCTGTACTTATTTTTAAGAGGCTATGGATTTTAGGAACAATTTTACTTATATTCATCTTTGTCGTGCGATTTTATTCTATCATTGATGATTGAACTCTTCTATAATTGTTCTCTCGCAGATGGCAAGAACATGTACTGCATCTTCAGCTAGAAAATAACCGGAGCCTACAGTGGCAGCTCTTGCGAGGGCCAGAGGCCGAGGTCGAGGTCGCGCCAGAGGCCGAGGCATAGGCAGAGGCAAAGGCACAACTCAACCTAGAGCTTGAGCAGAAGCACCAACAGTGAGGCCTCAAGTAGATTTTGATGAGGAGGTTCTAGCTCAGACTGTACCGGGTAGACCAGCTCAGGTCTCGGAGGGGTTCATCGCCACTCCAGCGCTTCAGGACGCTCTAGTCCATTTGGTGGGCCTTATAGAGAGTGTGGCCCAGACCGGTACCTTTCTTGTGGCACCAGCCGTGTCTCAGGCTGGGGGAGGAGCACAGACTCCTTCTACCCACACTCCGTTGCAGATGGCTCCCCAGTATTAGACTCTAGCAGCCCCGCCAGTTGGGGTAGTTCAGTCGGTTGTTGCGGCACAGGCCGATGATAGGCCCGCCATGTCTTCAGAGGCTTTATTGAGATTGGACAAGTTTACTACGCTCTTTCCAATTCACTTCAATGGTGTACCTTATGAGGATACACATGATTATCTTGGCCGTTTCCATGAGGTGCTACGGAACATGGGTTTAGTTGAGACCAACGAGATGGTAGAATGATTATTGGGTGGAATGCCATAGTATATTTCTCGTGCCATGATTCTGGCACTAGTAGCTCTATCATGATTTGGGACTTAGGTGAATGCGCAGAATCAAATTCTAAGGTCCCTAGCTCGAGTTATCGCATGTTGTCAAAAATTTAAAGTTTAAAGGTTTCAAGAATTTATGAATTTGATCGATGTTTGACTTTGTTGATATCGTGTTCTGATTATTGTTCCGGAATTTGGTATAGATCCATTACAACATTTATGACTTGTTTGAAAACTTTGGTACAAAACGGAAATGAGATGACGTAATTCGAACGTGCGTTTGAAAAAATGAAAGTTCTTAAGCTTTACAAAAAGATTTCATTCGTATTGGTGTCCTATTCGTAGTTCTAGCTATTATTTTGGTTTTTAGATCATGCAAGCGAGTTTGTATAATATTTTTGGACTTGTGTGCATATTTGGTTTTGATCCCCGAGGACCCAAGTGAGTTTCAGATAGGCTACAGATGGTTTGAATTTAGAAAATTTCTGGTTTCTTGAGCTTCGGCTGTATCTGGTGTCATGTGCCTCGCGATCGCAAAGGGCAGTTTGGGAAAGGAAGGATTTTTTTTATCACAAACGCGATAGTTGGGTCACGAACGCGGAGTGTTGGGGTTTTTAGCTTTTGCGAACGAATAGAGGTATGGGCTTGGGAGGGAAAATGGCAGTTACTCTTCACGAACGCGTCCCTAGGATCTCGAACACGGGGGCAGGTGGGGTGTAAGCCTTCGTGAGCGCATAGGCCAATGAGTAGTTGTGCTTCGCAATTGCGTCAGGCCCTTCGCGAACGCGAAGAAGGCCAGGCGCCCAGTGATTTAAATATCTCAAAAATGGTGTTTCTCCCATTTTTCATAAAACTTCCATTAGAGCTCAACCTAGAGGCAATCTTGGAGGGGAAAACTTATCACCAACACGGGGTTGTACACTTTTAACTCAGTTTCTTCCATTTCAAACATCAGTCTTTTATTTCTAGCTATAATCTTTTTTCTTCCATGGTCGAAAACTAGGGATTTAGGAAGAATTGGGATTTTTGAAAATTCGGTATTGTGACGACCCAAAAGGTCATCTTATGTTTTAGAACACGATTCTACGCTCTTTAGCCTTAAAAATATCATTTTACACTCCTCGGTTTGCATGCACAGTCCGAGCGTATTTCCGTAAAGCTTATACGTTGAAAGTTGATGAAAATAATAATTTTTGCCTTAAAAATTTTGATTTTAATTGACTTTGATCAGCGTTTTGAGTAAATAGACTCTGACCTGTGTTTTGACGGTCCTGGTGGGTCCGTATTGAAATTTTGGACCTAGGCATATGGCCGGAATCGAATTCCGAGGTCCCTAGCTCGAGATATGAATTTTTTGTGGAAAATTAAAAGTTTGAAAATTAAATGATTTTAAGAATCTGTTAATGTTTGGCATTGTTTTATACTGGGCCCGTATTTTGATTCCAGAGCCCGGTACATGTTCAATATAGTATTTATGATTTGTATGTGAAGGTTGATAAGAAACAAAGTCAGTTTGACGTGATTCGGACATTCAATTGTGAAAATGGATGTTTTGAAACTTTCTTGAAAATTTCATTCAATTTGGTGCTAAATTCGTAGTTGTAGGTGTTATTTTGGTGGTTTGATTGCGCGAACAAGTCTGTATGATGTTTTTAGACTTGTGTGCATGTTCGGTTTGGAGTCCCGAGGGCTCAGATGAGTTTTGGATAGGCTACGGGATGTTTTAAAATTCGAAAATCTTGTGTGAATTGCTGAACCTGGTGTCTATTTTGTTGTGCTTCACGATTGTGTAGTCACTCTCGCGATCACGAAGGGGAAACTTGCCTGGGGAAGATTATACTCTACGCAAACGCGGAGCCTTGGTCGCGAACGTGGAGAGATGGGGGCCTTAACCTTCGCGATTGCGGTCAGTTCGACGCAAACACGTAGCATATGGGACCTGGGGGAGGGGTCACTCGTCTCTACTTCGCGAACGCGGGAAAGGGCTCGCGAATGCGAAGGCCCGAGGGGTGTGGCCTTCAGGGACACACTAAGGGACTTACGATCGTGTAAGTCCTTATGAGGCTGCTCTTTGCGAATGTGACAATGTGTTCACGGCCACGATGAACATTGTCGCCTAGCACTTAAAACAAAACAAAAAATAGGATTCTTCCCATTTTTCACAAACACTCCATTAGAGCTCGGCCTAGGTGCGATTTTTGACTTTTTGGGAAACTCAACACTAATTCATAGGTTTGCATCCTTTAACTCCTTTTCTTCTAATTTCCATCATCACCCATTGAATTCCTAGTCCTAAACTTTGTTCTTTCATATTAGAAATTAGGGATTTTGGAAGAATTGTGTTTTTTGCAAATTGGAGATCTAGACCTCGAATTGGGGTCGAATTCTGAAACTAATTACATATTCGGGCAATTTTTGACAAAGTGGGCTGGGGGTCAATTTTTGACTTTCTGGGGGAATGTTTGGGAAACCTAAATTTATGTATTGAAATTGATTTCTTTGGCAATATTTGATGTTATTAAGTTAATTATATCTAGATACGAGTAGTTTGGAGGTGGAATCTATAGGAAAAAAGGCAACTGAGCAATGAGTGGCCTGTGGATCGAGGTAAGTGTTGTGTCTAACCTTGACTTGAGAGTTTAGGAATCTTTGCCTTATTTTCTATATGAAAAATCATGTGAGCGGCTTATACGTGAGGTGAAGAGTACCTATGCGCCGCCAAATTATCTGTTTTTGCCTGCTGGCTATAAAGTTAGGAATGAATTTCTCTTTTATTCGACTTTGTCATGCGATTTTGTTTTCTCAGTACTGATTGAACTCCCCTATTCTTATTTTCTCACATATGGCGAGAACGCGTACCGCTTCTTCAGCTGAGCAGTAGCCAGAGCCTCTAGCAATAGCTCCTATGAGGGGCAGAGGTCGAGGCCGAGACCGAGGCCGAGGTAGAGGCAGGGATTAACCTAAAGCCCGAGAAACAGCCCCAGCTGTGGTGCCTCGGGTAGAGTTAGGTGAGGAGGTTCCAGCTCAGACTATTCCTTCTGGACCACCGCAAGTCCCGGAGGGGTTTATTGCCACCCCAATGCTTCAAGATGCTTTGGTCCGATTGATGGGCCTCAAGGATAGTGTGGTCCAGAATGGCGCATTACCCATGGCACCAACCGTATCTGAAGCTAGAGGAGGAGCCAAGACTCCTGATACTCACACTCCAGGGGAGGTGGCTCCCCAGTTTCAGACTGCAACAGCTCATCTAGTCGGAGTATTTCAGCTGGTTACTGCGGCACAGGCCGGTGATCGATCAACTATGTCTTTTGAGGCCTTGTAGAGATTGGATAGGTTTACCAAGCTCTTTCCAGTTCATTTTGGTAGTGCTACTTTAGAGGATCCCCAGGAGTATCTTGATAGCTATCACGAGGATCTTCGGAACATAGGTATATTGGATACCAATGGGGTTGACTTTGCTGCTTTTTAGATGACTGGTTCCACCAAGAAATGGTGGAGGAATTCTTTGTTGACCAGACCAGCTGGGTCGCATGCTCTTACTTGGGACCAGTCCTCACATCTCTTCTTAGAGAAGTTTCTGCCTATCACCTTGACGGAGGAGCGCCCCCATCAGTTCGAGCGTCTTCAGTAGGGCAGCATCACTGTTACTCAGTGTGAGACCCATTTTGTGGATTTGGACCATCATGTTATTCTTCTTCTTCCTACTAAGAGATACAGGGTGAGGAGGTTTATTGAGGGACTTGCTCAGCCTATTAGATTGTAGATGGCTAAGGAGACTGGGAGCGAGATTTCTTTCCAGGATGCAACCAATATCGCCAGACGAGTCGAGATGGTTCTTGGAATGGGAGGTCAGGGGTCAGACAAGAGATCTCTTCATTCTGGTGGATTCAGCGGCGCCTCATCTAGAGGAAGGGGTACTTTTGGTAGAGGACATCCTCCCAGGCCATTGCATTTAGCGCTTCAGGCATCCCACAATGCTTCAGAGAGTCGTGGTTCTTAAGTACCTCCTTCTAGGAAGCCAGCCTATAGTGCACCACCAGCTCCTATCAGTGCACCTCATATTAAGAGTTGTTACCCTAGTCAGTCGGCCCGTTCAGGTCAGTCTCAGTTTCCACAGCCGCAGTACCATGATGGATTTTTCAAGTGTGGTGGCTGTGGCCATATCAGGAGGACCTGTCCGAGATTATTGGGTGTTCAGCCACAGCATCAGAGTCCTCGTTCCATGGTTCCGACACCTGTAGCTGCACCGTCTGCCCTGCCATGCAGAGGTAGGGATTAGACAATTAGAGGTAGGGGCTAGATTGTTAGAGGTAGAGGTCAGTCCATTAGAGGTAGGCCCGCCAGCTTGAGGTCGTCCCATGGATATGGTTCAGAGTGGTGGAGCCCAGCCCCGATGTTATGCTTTTTCAGCCAGACCTGAGGCTGAGTCATCCGATGTTGTTATTACAAGTAATGTTTCAGTTTGTAGTAGAGATGCTTCAGTTCTATTTGATCCGAGGTATACTTACTCCTATGTGTCATCTTATTTTGTTTCATATTTGGTTGTGCCTCGTGATTCTTTGAGTTCCCCTGTATATGTGTCCACACTTGTGAGGGATGCTATTGTCGTAGATCGTGTATATTGTTCGTGTGTGGTCACTATTGGGAATCTTGAGACCAGTGTAGATCTTCTACTCCTCAATAAGGTTGATTTTGATGTTATATTGGGTAGGGATTGGCGGTCGCCTTATCATGCTATTTTGGACTGTCACGCCAAGACAGTGACCTTAGCCTTGCCGGGGTTGCCTCGATTGGAGTGGAGGGGGACTCCTGGCCATTCTACCAGCATGTTTATTTCTTATATGAAGACTCGACATATGGTCGAGAAGGGGTCTTTGGCCTATTTGTCTTATGTTTGTGATTCTAATGCGGAGGTTCCTTCTACGGATTATGTGCATGTTGTCCGTGAGTTTCCAGAGGTATTTCCTACAGACCTGCCAGGGATGCCACCCGACAGGGATATTGTTATTTGTATTCATTTGGCTTCGGGCACTCGACCCATTTTAATTCCTCCATACCAAATGGCCCCACTAGAGTTAAAAGAATTGAAGGAAAAGTTTCAAGATTTTCTTGATAATGGTTTCTTTTGACCTAGTGTCTCGCCCTAGAGTGAACCAGTTTTGTTTGTGAAGAAGAAGGATGGGTCTATGAGGATGTGTATAGATTATCGACAGTTGAACAAAGTCACCATCAAGAACAAGTATCCATTGCCGAGGATTGATGATTTATTTGATCAGCTTCAGGGGTGCCAAGGTGTTTTCGAAGATTGATTTGAGATCTGGCTACCATCAGTTGAGGATTAAGGCATCTGATGTCCCTAAGACAGCTTTTCAGACGCGGTATGGGCACTATGAGTTTCTGGTGATGTCTTTTGGGTTGACCAATGCCCCAACAACATTTATGGATTTTATGAACCGAGTGTTGAAGCCTTATTTGGATTCCTTTATGATTGTGTTTATTGATGACATCTTGATATACTCCCGCATTCGGGAGGAGCATGAGCAGCACCTCAGGATATTGCTCCATACCTTGAGGGACAGTCAGTTGTATGCTAAATTTTTGAAGTGCAAGTTTTGGTTGGATTCAGTCGCTTTCTTGGGCCACGTTGTATCAGCGAAAGGGCATTGAGGTAGATCCTAAGAAGATTGAGGTAGTTAAGAATTGGCCTAGGCCCACTTAAGCCATGGAGATCATGAGCTTCTTAGGTTTGGCGGGTTATTACCATCGATTTGTGGAGGGTTTTTCATCCATAGAACCCCCATTGATTAGGTTGACCCAGAAGGGTGCCCCTCTTAGATGGTCAGGCGAGTATGAGGTACAACTTTGACTACAACACCGGTGTTGGTGTTACCATCATGTTCAGGATCTTACACGGTATAATATGATGCTTCCCATGTTGGGTTCAGAGCAGTGCTGATGCAGGAGGGCAGGGTGATTGTGTATGCGTCTCGGCAATTGAAGATTCATGAGAAAAATTACCATGTCCATGATTTAGAGTTGGTAGCCATTGTTCATCTGCTAAAGATTTGGAGGCACTATCTTTATGGCGTGTCATGTCAGGTTTTCACGGATCATCGTAGCCTTCAATATCTGTTCAAGCAAAAGGACCTCAATTTGAGGCAGATGAGGTGGTTAGAGCTATTGAAAGACTATGATATCACCAACTTGTACCATCCTACAAAGTCCAATGGGGTGTCTGACGCATTGAGTAGGAAGGCGGCGAGTATGGGCAACATTGCATTCATTCCATACGGTAAGAGGCCGCTAGCATCAAATGTTCAGACTTTGGCCAATCATTTGGTGAGGTTGGATATTTCAGAGCCAAGCCGAGTTCTAGCTTGCACAATCGCTTGGTCTTCCTTGTTTGAGCGTATCAGAGATCGACAATATGATGACCCTCATTTGTTGGTCCTTGGGGACATAATACGACATAATGGTGCCAAGAAGGTTACTGTTGGGGATGATGGGGTTTTGAGGTTGCAGGGTTCCGTGTGTGTGCCTAATGTGGATGGGTTTCGTGAGTTTATCCTTGAGGAGGCCCACAGTTCTCGGTATTCTATTCACCCGGGTGCTGCCAAGATGTACCAGAAATTGCGGCAACATTATTGGTGGAGGAGGATGAAGAAGGATATAGTTGCTTATGTATCTCGGTGCCTGAATTTTCAGCAGGTGAAGTATGGGACTCTTGCTTCAGCATATATAGATTCCTAAATAGAAGTCGGAGCGTATCACTATGGACTTTGTTGTTGGACTCTCACAGACTTAGAGCAAGTTCGATGTCGTTTGTGTCATTGTGGATAGGCTAACTAAGTCAGCACACTATGGCAGTTACTTATTCTTCGGAGCAGTTGGCAGAGATTTATATTCGGGAGATCGTTCGTATTCACGGTGTGCCCATTTCTATCATTTCTGATCGAGGTACACAATTTACGTCACACTTCTGGAGGGCATTACAATGTGATTTGGGTACGCGAGTTGAGTTGAGCACAACATTCCATCCTCAAATCGACGGGCAGTCCAAGCGTACTATTCAGATCTTGGAGGATATGCTCCCCGCTTATGTTATAGACTTCGGAGGATCGTGGGATCGGTTCTTGCCCCTTGCAGATTTCACTTACAACAACAACTACCAGTCGAGCATTCAGATGGATCCCTATGAGGCATTATATGGTAGACGGTCCCGGTCTCCAGTTGGGTGATTTGAACAGGGGGAGGCTCGGTTGTTGGGTATGGATTTAGTACAGGAGGCTTTAGACAAGGTCAAGATTATACAGGATCGACTTCGCTCAGCTCAGTCCAGGAAAAAAAGTTATGCCGACTGTAGAGTTCGTGATGTGGCATTCATGGTCGGGGAGAGGGTGTTGCTTCGGGTATCACCTATAAAGGGTGTCATGAGGTTTGGGAAGAAGGAAAAGTTGAGCCCTAGATATATCGGGCATTTTATGATTCTCAAGAGAGTGGGAGAGGTGGCTTATAGACTTGCATTGCCTCCAGAGTTATCAACGGTTCAACCAGTATTCCATGTGTCCATGCTCCAGAAGTATCATGGTGACCTGTACTACGTGTTAGATTTCAGCTCTATCCAGTTGGAGAAGGACTTGACTTATGAGGAGGAGCCGGTGGCTATTCTAGACCGGCAGGTTCATCAGTTGAGGTCGAAGAGTTATCCTTCAGTTCGAGTGCAGTGGAGAGGTCAGACTGTTGAGGAAGCTACTTGGGAGTCCGAGCCAGACATGCAGATTAGATACCTCCACCTATTCACCAGTTCAGGTACTTTTCTATGTCCGATAGGTGAAGAATATGATGACCCAAAAGGTCATCTTATGTTTTAGAACTCGATTCTTCTTTAGCCTTAAAAATCTCATTTTTACCCTCCTCGATTTGCATGCGCAGTGAGGGCGTGTTTCCAGAAAGCTTTTACGGTTAAAGTTGATGAAAATAATAATTTTTGCCTTTAAATTTTGATTTTAGCTGACTTCGGTCAGCATTTTGAATAAACGGATCCAGACCCAGACCCGTGTTTTGACGGTCCTGATGGGTCTGTATTGAAATATGGGACCTAGGAAAATGCCCAGAATCGAATTCAAGGGTCCCTAGCTCGAGATATGAATTTTTGCGGAAAATTAAATAGTTTTAAGAATCTGTTAATGTTTGGGATATTTTATACCGGGTCCGTATTTTTTTTCCGGAGCCCGGTAAAGGTTCAATATATTATTTATGATTTGTCTGTGAAGTTTGGTAAGAAACGGACTCAGTTTGACGCGATTCAGACATTCAGTTGTGAAAATAGAGGTTTTGAAGCTTTCTTGAAAATCCCATTCAATTTGGTGGTAAATTCATAGTTATAGGTGTTTTTTAGCGATTTGATAGCGCGACCAAGTCCGTATGATATTTCTAGACTTGTGTGCATGTTTGGTTTGGATCCCTGAGGGCTCGAGTGAGTGTCGCATAGGCTACGGGATGTTTTAGACTTAGAAAATCTGGTTTGAATTGCTGAACCTGGTGTCTGATCTATTGTGCTTCGCGATCAAGTAGTAACTCTCGCGATCACGAAGGGGAAACTGGGCTGGGGAGGATTTTATTCTACGCGAACGTGGATCGATTGGGGCCTTACCCTTCGCGATCGCGGCCAGCTCGAGGCGAACGGGTAGCATATGGGACATGGGGGAGGGGTTAGTCGTCTCTTCATCGCGAAGGCTGGCAAGGGCTTGCGAACGCGAAGACCAGGGGGTGTAGCCTTCGCGAACGCACTAACGGACTCACGATAGCGTAAGTCCTTATGAGGTTGCTCTTCGCGAACCCGAAAGTGTCTTCGCAATCGCGATGAACACTGTTTCCCATCACTTAAAACAGAACCAAAAACGAGATTCTTCCCATTTTTCACAAACACTCCATTAGAGCTCCACCTAGGTGTGATTTTTGACTTTTTGTTAAACTCAACACGAATTCATAGGTTTGTATCCTTTAACTCATTTCCTTCAATTTCCATTATCACCCATTGAATTCCTAGTCCTAAACCTTGTTCTTTCATGGTATAAATTAGGGATTTTGGAAGAATTGGGGGGTTTTTGCAAAATTGGGGATTTAGACCTCGATTTGGGGTCGGATTCCAAAACTAGTTACATGTTCGAGCTCGGGGGGTGAATGGGTTTTGGTCCGAACCTTAAGTTTTAACCAAGCGGGTCAGGGGTCGATTTTTGACTTTTTGGGGGAAAGTTTGAAAACCCTAAATTTATGTATTGAAATTGATTTCTTTAGAAATATTTGATGTTATTAAGTTAATTATGTCTAGATACGAGTGGTTTGGAGGTGGAATCTAAAGGAAAAACGGTAATTGAGCAGTGAGTTGCCTGTTGATCGAGGTAAGTTTTGTGTTTAACCATGACTTGAGGGTTTAGGAATCTTTGCCTAATTTGCTATATGAAAAATCATGTGAGCGGCGTATATGTGAGGTTATGAGTACCTATGCGCCGCTAAATTATCGATTTTTGCATGTTTCTTTATGTTCTCTTTATATTGTTTCTCCCCTGCTTTAATTGTTACATGCCTATATGTAATTTCCATGCCTAATTGCTATTTGTTAAATGTTGTTTCTCCTTGTTGAATATAATTGTTAAAAGTAGTTTCCTTATCCCCTATTAGTTTCTTAAACTGTTCTTATTTGTGTTATAGTGATATTCTGTATTTGGCCTCGCTTAGTAGTATTACCTGAGTAGAGTCTTATTGAGTATAAGATTTTCATTTGTCTTGTTCTGAAGTTTAAGTATTGAGAAGAGTCTTGTGTTAATTTGTTGAACTTCTATATTTCCTGCGTAATTGATATAATATGGTGAGATTGGGTTGCACGCCGCAACATGTGGAATAAGGGTGAGTTGCTATTATATGGTGGGATCGGGTTGCACGCTGCAATATGTGTAATAAGGGTGGATCATGATTGTCTTATTATGATATGATGGGATCGCGTTGCGCGTCACAACATTCTATCTATATTTTGTTATTTATGATATTATAAAGAAATAAGGGTGGATTGTGATATGTACGTTGGGATCAGGTTACGCGCCGGAACAGTTTATGTGTTTATGTATTTTTCTTCGACTGTTTAAGTTACTCGGTAGTTTTTGTTTCACTTAAGGATTGGTTATAGCTGGATACCGATAAGACACTTTGAGTTATATATTTATTCATGCAAGTTATTGCTTTTACATTATACTGCTTCCTTTTCTGTTTCATTTATCATTGTCTACAGTTTATATTGTGAGTGTCTCGTCGTAGCCT
Organism: Nicotiana knightiana; assembly: GCA_005239525.1. Classification (NCBI taxonomy): domain Eukaryota; kingdom Viridiplantae; phylum Streptophyta; class Magnoliopsida; order Solanales; family Solanaceae; genus Nicotiana; species Nicotiana knightiana. The sequence goes on from ML375056.1 coordinate 99,131, forward strand.
CGTCACTCCTTCGTCGAGGTTAGGCTCGGCACTTACCAGTACATGGAGTTGGTTGTACTAATACTGCACTCTGCACTTCCTGTGCAGATTTCGGAGCAGGTAGTGGCTGATTAAGAGGTTTGATACATGTTATACAACTCTGAGACCCAAGGTAGTCCTGTTGGCGTCCACAACCCCTGACGTCCCCATCTACACTTCTATGTTACTATTTTTTCTTTATTTCCAAAACAGTTTTAATTCCTTTCATACAAATGATTGTAGAAAAATCATAGTGTGTTCGTGAATTGTTACTCCGGATTTTGGGTAGAAGTAGCGTGTAAATGAAATTGATATCTATGCATCTTCACATTTATTTCGCTTTATTTTGCCTGTTTACTAATAATTACTAGAAATGGAAATAATTGGCTAAATAATCTCTAACATTGGCTTGCCTGGCAAGTGTGATGTTAGGCGCCATCACGGTCCTGACAGTGGGAGTTTCGGGTCGTGACACGTATTAAGACCTCAATTTAGGATCAGATTTCAAAACTACTTACATAATCGGGCTCGGGGGTGAATGGGTAAATGATTTTTGGTTCGAATCTCGGGTTTTGATTAAGTTGGCTCGGGGTTAATTGTTTTGACTTTTTTGAACCAGTGTGAAAATCCTAATTTTATGCATTGTAATTGATTTCGCTAGAATTATTTGATATTTTCAAGTCAAATATGGTTAGATACGAGTAGTTTGTAGGTGGATTCTAGAGGAAAGACACCGGTAGAGCTCTAGGTTGGTTGCGGCGTGATGTAAGTGTTGGGTTTAACCTTGATTTGAGGGAACTAGGAATCCTTGAACTATGTGCTATGTGAAATTTATGTGTTGAGGTGTATATCCGAGGTGACAAGTGCTTATACGCCGCCGAATTACTTGTTTCCTTGATTTCTCGCATTCCATTAATTTTTTTCTTTCATGTCTTAACTATTACGTGCTTTAAATGTATCCCATGCCTCAATTTGCTACTTGTAAATTATTTTTCTCATGTTAAATATGCTAGATTTTCCCTTTGATTTCATAAATTAGTGCTACTTGCCTTAAATGACTTATTTGTACCCAGTTGTTATCTATTGAATTGTATGGTTGTTCAATATTCATTGTAGCTAATTCTTAATTTGAGACCAGAATTCCCTTATGTTTCTGCTTCATTTCCATTACTCGTAAGGCCTCTTGTGTTTAAGTTGTTAAATTAATTGCACTTACTGATTTATTTATACTGTATGATAGCACCGGGATACACGCCGTAATATGTGAAATAAAGGTGGATTGATACGGTGAAATAAGGGTGAATTTATACTGATACGGTGGGATGGGGTTGCACGCCGTAACATGTGAAATAAGGGTGAAATATGATACTGATTTTGTTATATGGTGGGATGGGGTTGCACGCCGCAACATATATCTATTAATTATTGTTGATATTATTACGGTGGAATATGGGAGGATTGTGTTGTACAGTGAGATCAGGTTGCGCGCCGCAACAGTCTATGTGTTACCGTTTCCTTATCGTGTTGTGTTGGCTTCAGTATTTTCCTGGGAGACTCTAAAGATTGGTAATTCTGGCAGTACTGGTTTTCTTTCTAAGGTTGAGTTATTTTCATGTATATATTGCTTAAATTTTTTCCTGTATTTTCCTTCCTATCATTATCTTTGTACTGCGCAGAAGTTATAGTGTAAGTGACCCGCCTTAGTCTCGTTACTACTTCGTCGAGGTTAGGCTCGGAACTTACAGAATACATGGGGTCGGTTGTACTCATACTACACTCTGCACTTCCTGTGCAGATTTTTGAGTCGGTCCCAGCGGCTGTTATTAGCGTGCTTGGGTTGGCTATCAGGGTGGAGACTTAAGGCACGGCTACTAGGCGTCCGCGTACCTTAAAGTCCCCTTCCTCTTACTTTAATTGTGTACTTTCTCTCAGACAACTCTGTGTTTCATTCAGACCTTTATCTGCAGTATTCCAGTAGCTTGTGCAATTATGACATTAGATTCGAGCTATATTAGAGTTTTCAGTTGTTATATTTTCCGGCTTTTACTTCAGAGTTTATTTCAGTTATATCAATTTCTTTATTATTATTCAAATTGAACTGTTAAAAATGAACAATTACTCTAACGTTAGCTTGCCTAGCGAGTAAAATGTTAGGCGTAATCATCATACCGAAGAAAAAATGTTAGCACACAAAAATTTGGGAATCGGGTGAACTTCCAGTTTTATGGCTTTAAAATGCCAAAAAATGAGTAACGCTCATGTGGAAGCAATGACTATTATTCCTTAGTTCATTTTTTTATTTTCGGGCAAAATTATAGACAATTCGGGTCCAGTCACTCAGATGCATATAGCTGACGTGGGCTAGCACACGAAAATCTCGGAATCGAGCGGAATTCTATTTTTATGGTCCTAAAACGCCTAAAAACGAGAAAAGATCATGGCGTAGTAATGACTATTATTTCATAAGTCGTGTTTGAAGGACCGATAAAATTTTAGACAATTCGGATCCGATGGCTCGGATCTGCCCAAGAAAACTCGATCTGCACGAATAACCTGTAATCAAACCCTATTGTTTCAAGAATGTCTAATTGATCCTAAAGAGACAACCTTATCTGTTCCACAATGGCAGGATCGGCCTTATTACTGAGGATTTGCCGATAGACAATGTAGTCTATTGGCAAATGGCATAACCAAATAAGGGTTCGCTTATACTCAATAGATTTTTTTTTTAATTGAGGAGCAAGAGCATTAACTCACTCTTGTTATATCAACATCTCTTTATTGAGTGCACGTGTGTTTTTCATATCTAGATTATCCTAAATATTTATTTTGATCATAAAAGACGTGTATTGGCAAACTATCAATACATGTACGAAGTACAAACTGCATATTCAAGTATTACCAGCATGTGATTCGGTCATTGCGGAACAAATAAGTTTGTCTGTTTAGGACTATTTGGATATTCATACAGAAAATAAGCTGATATTAAACTTCTTTCTTTCACAAGAGTAGTTACAACGTGAGAATTTTTATTATGGGAATTCAAAATATAAAAAATTTAAAAAGTAAAGAAAATTTATCATTTGCTATATACCTAAAAAATTACTTTAATTATATATAATATAATTTTGGAAAGGGGGCCTTGAAATAACAATACTACAGAATATAATTCCATGAAACGATATATCAAACAAAATTGGAACTCTATCTCAGAACCAGATCTGTATATGCGTGAAGAAGGCTACTACATGATCAAATTCAAATCGAGAGACGATATGCAAGAGATTCTACACTCACGTCCATATACTATTAGTAATACGCCTATTATTCTTAAACAATGGAATGACGATTTGATTTTGATAAGGAATTCCCAACAGAGATTTCATTATGGATTAAATTCCCTAAATTGCCATTGAATTGTTGGGATAATAACTCACTCAACAAGATACCAATTCGTCACGATCCAAATTTTCCTTCGTTGAGTATCGTGATGGCACCTAGTCTTAAGGACTAGGTAAGCCTAATACTCGTGGAATAGAAACAATAATAAACAAAAATCTAATATTTTTATAAAAAAAGAATTTCTTTATACAATGCATATTCCTAAAACCCGGTAGTACAAGTCATAACCTCTATAAAGTTACTACAGCTTCTAAATACAACTGTTCGGAAGTAAGTAAAACAGTGTAAATACAGAATAGGAAGATGACTCCGAAGCCCGTGAACGCGACGATAGGTTTACCTTGAGTCTCCTTAGCGAGAACCCGCACAGCTACTAACGATCGATACTTGGAAATGTGCATAAGTGTAGAATGAGCACACCATAGCGGTGCCCAATAAGTATCAAGACTAACCTCAGTGAAGCAGTGACGGGGACTAGTCAAGACACACACTGGTCTAATAAATTAACTGGCATAAATGTAGGAATGACAGGGCATGACACCTATCTAATGACCACACAATATAGTTAACAACATAGCAACTACAATGCGGAAGGAAAATACATCAATTAACGACAGAACATCATAATAATACACAGAATAGAAGGACGGGAACACAGCCCAAGTCCGGAAATCACAACACAATAAGGACAAGTAATAACTCAACACTGCATTAGTCTCCACACCAGACCTTAGCCACAAATACCATTAAAATGGTCAAAATCTTTGAGTGTAAACATTCACCCGCAAGTTTCTATATTGAAAGCTTTAAGGTAATATCCTTTTAAAAGGAAAATTCTTTCGAAATATAATTTTCCCAAGAGATAAATCTCAGACATAGTTTTCTTCAAGATAAAAGCTTTTCAAATATACTTTTCCAAAGGAAGTGTCCTTTAAACATAGTTTTATTCAACATAAACATTTTCCAAATATTCTTTTCCAAAAGGATATCCTTCAACATAGTTTTATTTAACATAAATATTTTCAAATATTCTTTTCTAAAGGGATATCGTTCAACATAGTTTTATTTAACATAAATATTTTTCAATTATTCTTTTTCCAAAGGAATGTCCTTCAAACATAGTTTTATTCAAGATAATTGTTTTTCAAATTGGACTTTCCAGATAGTTATCTTTTAAATAATTCCTTTGATAAAGTCTATCGGGATCCCATCCCGTAGTCCCGAATATATCACACAATACAAAGGATCTCCTGGAATACGTCCGTAGTACCAAAATAATATGTAGTGCTGGGGGATCTTCCGGAATACGTTCGTAGTCCCAAAGTAAATATGCAGTACAGGGGAGATCTCCCGGAATACGTTTGTAGTCCCAAAGTAAATATGCAGTACGGGGGAGGGGGATCTCCCAGAATACGTCTGTAGTCCCCAATTTAAATATGCAGTGCAACAACCAAAGACAACAATTATAGCATGGAAGAAAACTCGTACATCACCACATCAAATACAAAACAATCACGACAATGACACAAGGTACGATGAACAAATCAATACAAGAACTTCAATTCACAAAAAAATAGTAGAACATCATTCACAAGGAATAATCACGGTAAAGAATACTAAGTATAAAGAGAACAACTTGACCAGAGAAAAAAAAAGACAAGCAACACACAAATTCAAGTCAACAATAAGAAGACAACACAAGTCAAATAATTCCAAGTAAGGACAAGTCGACTAAGATATAAGTTATCTAAACTCCCATATGAGGTTGAGAAAATTATGAGGGATATTCAACAATTCAATTAATTGTAGGTGGTTTATGAAAATAAAGCATGATGATAGAGAGGTAAAACCTTTGGTTAAGTCAAATCAGAGTCAAGTAGGCAGTAAGGGTGGATCTAAAGCAATTAGCTCTAATCAAAGCATGTAGAGGGGAAACTAGCAAATAAGGACTCAAGCGTATCAAGGACAACTTTATACAAGGTGTATATAAGGACCTAAGAACCCTAAAAGGTCAACTTTCTACAAATAAGTCGAAGCACACGTGTGGTGACGAGTTTAGGAAACATAGAAGACTCAAATCCTAAGGGGTAATTCCCCCACACAAGGTTAGGCAATATACTTACCTCAAAGACGACAACCCAGTACTCTAAAATGGACTTCTCGGGCGAAAAGGCCTCCGGACGACTCAAAACCAACTACAACAACTTCAAAACACACACATAACTTATAAGGAACTATTCCGCATAATAAAGCTTCAATCTTTAACAATTTCTAAAAATCGGTCCAAAAGTCGACCCTCGGGCCCGCACCTAGAAACCCGACAAATTTTACAAAAATCTGAATACGCATTCCAATATGAGTTCAACCATACAAAAATTACCAAATTCCGATAGCATTTCATCCCTCAAATCATGAAATTTCGTTTTGAAAATTTTCTTCAAAAAACCAACATTTTCCCTAACTAAAAATACAATTTAAATGATAAAAATAAGGACTAATTCATGGAATATATTTAGTTCTAAGTGAAGAACACTAACCCAATCGAATTGCTTGAAAAACCCACCAAGAATCGCCAAGAACCAAGCTCTATAAGTCAAAATATGGAGAAAATGGCAAACCCTCGAATATAAACTCTCTGCCCCGGCGTGATAGAACCTGCGATGAAAATGGCCGCTTTTGCGCAACCGCAGGTGTGCACGACCAACCGCACCTGCGCTCAAGACTCCTCTCCTGCGAAGCCGCATGTGCATTCTATTTACCCGCATCTGCGGAGACTGCCCAGGCCACCCTTGCTCGCACATGCGCTTCCTCCTTCGCACCTGCGCCCAAGGTCCGTAGGTGCGATTACACCAGAACTCAGTTTTTCCCCAAAACCATGGAATTCATCCGCGAGTCGTCTGAAACATACCTGGGGCCTCGGGACCCCGTCCAAACATACCAACAAGTCATATAACCTAACACGAACTCGCTCGAGGTCTCAAATCATATCAAACAATGCTGAAACGACGAATCACACCATAAATATAACTTATGAACTTTCAAATCTTCAAACATCTAAACTCGTGCCGAGACCTATCAATTCAACCCGGAATAACGCTAAATTTTGCAGACAAGTCCCAATCACATAATGGAACTTCTCCAACTCTCGAAATCGCATTCCGACCCCGCTATCCCAAAAAGTCAACTGTGGTCAAACTACTCCATTTTCCAAACTTCAATTTTTCCAACTTTTGCCGAATTGCCTCAAATTACTCCACGGACCTCCAAGTCCAAATCTGGACGCACACCTAAGCTCAAAATCGCCAGACGAAGCTGTTGACATTATCCAAAACTTATTCCGGAGCCGTTTACATAAAAACTGAAATTTCGGTCAAATTCCACCGCTTAAGCTTCCAAAACCAAAATCCTCCTTCCATTCGACTCCGAATTATCTGGTAACTGAATCCAACTATACATGCAGGTAGATATACACAATGTGAAGTTGTTCAAGACCTTATGCCACCGAACGGAGCTTAAATTCTCAAAACGACTGGTCGGGTCGCTACACAAGTTCTTTGTTCACTCCCATGTATGCAGATGAATGCAATGCTAAGAAAATACGAGTTTCATATGCGAGGATTCTTATTGAGGTAGATGTCACTAAACCACTATTGGATGAGATAAATGGAGGATCCGGGCCCGGGCGCATGGGCCCACTCAAGTGATGTGCGCTATAACACACTAAATTATAGAATCAACATTCGAGTTTTATGGCCCTAAAACGCCGAAAAGAGGAACAATTATGGCGAGGCAATGACTAATGTCCCTTAGGTCATTTTTGATAGGCCAGCAAAATTTTAGGCTATTCAGGTCCAAACGCCCGGACCCACTTCGGTGGCATGGTGTCACGGCCCGTTTTGCCCTCCGAAAGGTATCGTGACGACACCTAGTCTCTACGACTAGGTAAGCCTAAAATTTTTGGAAAATGATAGAATCAATAAAATAAAGACAGAAAAGAACTCAGGTAGATATAACGTAGCTGCTCAACATGTACACTTTCACTTCCCAAAACCTGGAATGTCAGGGTAGTCACAAGCTCTGTACTAAATGTATATCTATACAATGAAATAGTGGAAAATACATAAGTCCTCTATGCGGACGCGGCAGAATTACCTCGCGGTCTCCTGGCAACTGCTAGAACGAGTCCTAGCCACGATACTGGGTGCTGGTACCTGGATCTGCACATGGGGAAAACGTGCACAGGAAAGGGAGTGATTACTCCACATTCGGTACTCCGTAAGTGCCAAGACTAACCCCAGTCAAGTAGTGACGAGGTCAGGTTGAGGCTGTACTGAGTTTTTTTTAAAACAAGTCAATATAAATTTAAAACAGTGAAATATAGATAAGCAATGATAAACAAAATTAATGGAAAATGGAAGAATTTATAACAGACAGAGAGCCCTCGGCTCAGCACAACATATATCTCAACAGTAAATGTGCAATGCAGTACAAGGGGAAAGCTCCCGGATCTTAGTCCGTAGTCCCAATTTAAATATGCTATGCAGTACAAGCTCCCGAATCTCCGTCCGTAGTCCCAATTTAAATATGGATTTCAGTACAGGGGAAAGCTTCTGGATCTCGGCCCGTAGTCCCAATTTAAATATGCAAAGCAGAAGTATATCGGATACGGTTTAATTAAACAGTCCAGGAAAAACAACAGGCAAGAATAGAGTAAAGCTACCTAAGCATGGTGCAACTAGTAGCAAATAAGAGGAAATCAAGTAAGGACAAGTGGGCATGCTTAATCTTAAGCTAACTACTCAGTTAAGACAGGAAACAGTAATATATGAATGAAAATGAGTGATTGCATTGAAGTAAAAATGGAGTTTAAGCAACAATGACCCGTGTACGCGGTCGTCACCTCACATACACGGCGTCCACGTAACAAAATCAGTATAAATATGCCTAAGGGAAAGTCCCCAACGTAGAATTAGGCAAGCCACTTACCTTGAATGCGCTAATCAACTCAATACCATGCTCTTGCCACGAGTATCCGACTCCGGGTGGCCCAAATCTATTCAAATTGATTGCATAATGTAAATATCACTTCAAGGGAACAAAATAGCTATTTATTTATAAGCTAATACGTGAAATTAGGAAATTCGTCCAAAAGGTCCCCTGAGCCCACGTCTTGCAGTCAGATAAAATTTATATTTCCAGAACACCCATTCGCTCATGAACCCACTCGAACAGGAATCAACAAAATCCGACGTCTAAATCTCCCTAAATCCTCAGATTTCTACTTTGGTATGTTTCATCCCAATTTCATGGTTTTTCATCCAATTTCATTGATTAGATTGAGGAAATTGATAGAGATTATTGATATACAAATGGATTAAGGTTAGAAAATGTTACCTATGATTCTCCTCTTCAAATTCCACTGAAAATCGCAAAATCTCGAGCTCTCAATCGATTTTGGAGTTATGAATTTTAAACCCTCGGATTTTGATATAACCAGCCCAGGTATTTCTCACCTGCGACACTGGGATCGCACCTGCGGAAACACAATCGCAGGTGGGGAAACTCATTAAAAGACCTGGGGTAGCACCTGCGGTGGCTGGGTCGCGGGCACGGTGGGAGAGACCAGAACCAGATTGGTTCAACTGCCCTTAAAGTCCCAAATTCACCCGTTGGGTACCGAAACAACCCCGAGGCCCCTGGGACCTCAACCAAACCTACCAGTTGACCCTAATACCTTGTTCAAACTTGGTCGACCCTTAAAACCACATCTGCTAAAATCAAAATCATCAAATATGCATAGATTCAAGCCTAAGAACTTACAAAATTTCTAGAATTCACATCCGATGCCGAAACACGTCAAAACTCATCCGAATGACCTCAAATTTTGCACACAAGTCACAATTGGAATTACGGACATGCTTTAGCTTTCGGAATTCCATTGTGAGTCCGATATCAAAATTTCACCTATCGATCAAAATCGCCGAAATTCTAACTTTCGCAAATTCAAGCCTAAATCTACAACCGACCTCGAAAACACATTCCGAGCACGCTCCTAACCCCTAAATCACCCAACAGAGCTAACGGAGTCGACCGAATTCCATTGCGGATCCGTCTGCACACAGCTTTAGCTACGACTAGATTTGTAAAGCTAAATTCCACATTTATGGACTATGTGTCCAAATCACCCCGGATTTCATCACTCAACACTCCCTCAAGTTCCAATAACATAAATAGACATGGGAGAAGCGGTTAATAGGGGATCGGGGCGATAATTCTCAAAACAACCGACCGACTCGTTACATCCTCCCCCTTTTAAGAAAATCGTTCGTCCTCTAATGAGTATAGAAACATACCTGAAGCTGTGAAAAGATGAGGGTACTGACTCCGCATATCCTGCTCGGTCTCCCAAGTCGCCTCCTTGACTAGCTAACCCCTCCACTGAACCTTAACTGAGGAAATATTCTTTGATCTGAGCTTTCTGACCTGCATGTACAATATAGCCACAAGCTCCTCAATATATTATAGATCCTTGTCTAACTAGATTGAACCGAAATCCAAAACATGAGTCGGGTCACCGTGATACTTCCGGAGCATGGAGACGTGGAACACCGGATGAACCTCCCCAACACGTTGCAACACCTCAAAAGGGCCAATAAATCTCGGAATCAGCTTGCCTTTCTTCCCGAACCTCATGACGCCCTTCATAGGCGATACCTGAAGCAAAACCTGATCACCAGCGATAAATGCCAAGTCACGAACCTTCCGGTCCGCATAGCTCTTCTACCTGAACTGAGCTGTGCGAAGTCTCTCCTGAATTACTTTCACCTTGTCCAGGGTATCCTAAACCAAGTCTATACCCAACAATCGGGCCTCGCCCAACTCGAACCATCCCACGGGAGACCTGCACCACCTACCATACAAAGCCTCATACGATGCCATCTGAATGTTGGACTGGTAGCTGTTGTTATAAGCAAGCTCTGCAAAATGCAATTATCAATCCCATGACCCTCCAAAATCTATCACACAGGCACGAAACATATCCTCGAGAATCTAAATCGTACGCTTGGACTGCCCGTCTGTCTGAGGGTGAAAAGTTATACTCAACTCTACCCTGGTGCCTAACTCCTGCTGGACGGCTCTCCAGAACCGTGAAGTGAACTGTGTACCTCTGTCTTAAATGATAGATACTGGGATACCGTGGAGGCGAACAATCTCCCAGATATAAATCTTAGCCAACCTCTCAGATGAATATGTAGTCAGCACTGGAATGAAATGGGCTGATTTGGTTAGCCGATCCACAATCACCCAAATAGCATCATGCTTCCTCAAAGTCCGAGGAAGTCCAACCACAAAATCCATGGTGATACATTCCCACTTCCACTCTGGAAGCTCAATCTGCTGAAGTAGCCATCCCGGTCTCTGATGCTCACATTTGACTTGCTGACAGTTGAGACACTTGGCTACAAACTCCACTATATACTTCGTCATCCTCTGCCACCAATAGTGCCGTCTTAGATCCTTGTACATCTTCGCGGTACCCGGATAAATGGAATACCGCGAGATATGGGCCTCCTCAAGAATCAATTCATGAAGCCCATCCACATTGGGCACACAAATCCTACCCTGCATCCTCATCACACCATCATCTCCTATAGTCACATCCCTGGAATCACCCCGCCGAACTCTATCCTGAAGAACCAAAAGGTGGGGATCATCATACTGGCGCTCTCTGATACGGTCATAAAGGGAAGATCGAGCAACCACACAAGATAATACCCAACAAGGCTCATAAAGGTTCAATCTCACAAACTGAGTGGCTAAGGGCTGAACATCTAAGACTAGAGGCCTCTCAGCTGCATGAAGGTATGCCAAACTCTCCGCCTGGCAACTCAAGGCGTCGGCCACAAAATTGGCCTTCCCCGGGTGGTATAATATAGTGATGTCATAGTCCTTTAGCAACTCCAACCACCTACGCTAGCGCAAATTTAGATCCATTTGCCTGAATATGTGCTGCAAACTCCGATGATCCGTGAATATCTCATAAGGAACATCATATAAATAATGACACCATATCTTCAGGGCGTGAACAATCACTGCCAACTCGAGATCATGAACAAGGTAGTTTTTCTCATGCACCTTCAACTGCCTGGACGCGTAGGCAATCACCCTACCGTCCTGCATCAACACCGCTCCCAGGCCAATCCTTGAAGCATCACAATAGACTGTATAGGACCCGGAACCGGTAGGCAATACTAACACAGGAGCTGTAGCCAGTGCTGTCTTGAGCTTCTGAAAAGCTCTCCTCACACTCCTCAGTCCTTATAAAAGATTCACCCTTCTGGGTTAGTCTGGTCATAGGCGCTGAAATGGATGAATATCCTTCCACAAAACGACGATAATACCCAGCCAAACCGAGGAAACTGCGGATCTCAGTAGCTGAGGACGGTCTGGGTCAACTCTGTACCGCCTCCACCTTCTTCGGATCTACCGTGATCCCATCCGAAGACACCACATGGCCTAGGAATGCCACTAAATCAAGCCAAAATTCACACTTAGAAAACTTGGCATACAACTTCTTCTCCCTCAATGTCTGAAGCACGGTCCTCAAGCTCTGCTCATGGTCCTCCTAGGACCGAGAATATACCGGAATGTCATCAATGAACACAATGACGAAAGTATCAAAATAAGGCCAAAATATGTTGTGCATCAAGTGCATGAAGGTTGTTGGGGCATTGGTCAGCCTAAATGACATAACAAGGAACTCATAGTGGCTATATCTGGTCCTGAAGGCAGTCTTCGGGATATCTGGCTCCCGAATCTTCAACTGATGATAACCCGAACGCAGATCAATTTTGGAGAACACCTTAGCACCCTGTAACTGGTCAAATAGATCATTAATGCGAGGCAATGGGTACATGTTCTTCACTATCACCTTATTCAACTGCCGGTAGTCAATACACATTCTTATTGAACCATCCTTTTTCTTCACAAATAACACTGGAGCGCCCCAAGGTGATACACTGGGCCTGGGCTTGATGAATCCCTTTTCAAGCAACTCCTGTAACTGCTCCTTCAACTCAGGAGGAGCCATGTGATAGGGAGGAATGGAAATGGGCTAAGTGCCCAACAACAAGTCAATGCCGAAATCAATCTCTATCGGGCGGCATACCCGGAAGATCAGCTGGAAATACATCAGAATAGTCCCTAACAACTGGAACTAACTCAACGGTAGGGGTCTCAGCACTAACATCTCTCACATATGCCAAATATGCATCACACCCCTTTTCAACCATCCGTTGAGCCTTAAGAAAAGAACTGACTCGGGGGGGAGTATACTCTAAGGAACCTCTCCACTCTAACCTCGATAATCCTGGCATAGCCAGCGTCACGGTATTGGCGTGACAATCAAGAATAGCATAGTAGGGAGACAATCAGTCCATACCCAGTATAACATCGAAATCTACCATACTGAGTAGTAGTAAATCAGCTCTGGTCTCAAAACTACTGATAGAAATCAAACATGACCGATATACGCGGTCCACAATAAGAAAATCTCCCACCGGAGTAGAAACATAAACAGGGGAACTCAAAGAATCCCGAGATACCCCAGATGTGAAGCAAAATAAGAAGAAACATATGAATATGTTGATCCTGGGTAAAATAATACCGATGCATCCCTATGACAAACGGGAAAAATACCTGTGATGACTGAATCTGAAGCAATGGCTTCGGATCGGGACGAAAGAGCATAGTACATGGACTGGCCTCCCCCTCTAGGGCGACCTCGATCTCCCCGACCTCCACCTCGAGCTACCTGAGGTTGTGGGGTAGCAGCTAGGAGCTGGGGGACCTGGTGGAAGATATGGGGCCTAATAAGTTTGAGGTGGTGCACCCTGATAAGTCGGAGGTGATGCACCCTGATAAGCCTGATGTGGTGTGCCCCTCCTCGCTCTAGGGAAATCTCAGATAATATGACGAGGGTCACCACACTCAAAGAAACCTCTCGGAGGACGTGGCGGCCACTACTGACTCTGAACTGGCCTGCTGGACTGGCTAGTGATAGCACCTCGAGCAGGAGGCACCTGAGATACTGGTGGTGCAAAATAAGGCTCCTGAGGTCTAGGAGGAGTTGGAATACCACTGGCTGCTGGGAGAGCTGAATGAATGGGGTGACTCACAAAACCCCTACCATAGCGTGCTGCTGGTGCACGGGCTCCTGAAAAATGACTAGTCTCTCGAGACCTCTTAGTCTCTCTCTCCTCCCTGTCCCGGGCTGACGTAGTCTCAATCCTCCGGGCAATACTCACGGCCTGCTGATAAGTAATATTGGTCTCCAGCCCTCAATAAATCAGCGAACCCTCTCTCTGACAGTGACAACCGAAGCTGGTGTATGGCGAGCCAAATTGCTGTAACGGACTGCATACTCTGATACAGTCATGGCACCTTGGCGTTGCTACTCGAACTCTACATGCCATACATCCTTGAAGATCTGAGGGAAAAACTCAAGCAAGAACATCTCGGAGAACTGGGCCCAAGTAAGTTAAGTTGCCTCGTCCGGATACTAAGCTCAAAAGCACGCCACCACTGATAAGCTTCTCCCCTCAGCTGGAAAGCAGTGAAAGTAACCCCACTCGTCTCCACAATACCCATAGTGCAGAGAATGCGATGACACCCCTCGAGAAAACCCAGGGCATCATCCGAAGCTAGTCCGCTGAACTCAGGTGGGTGGTACTTCTAGTACCTCTCAAGTAGGAGCTGCTCTGCCTCAGGAACAGCTATCCTAGTCGCATACTGAGCTGAAGCTGCTGCGGGGAATATGAATATACTCTGGAACCTGCCCAATATGAACCCTCTGCTCAGGAGTACGGGCTGCAGGATTCTGTGTCCCTCCCCCGGCTAGAGATGTAGTTGGAGCTATCGGGAGTAGTCTCGCCTGAGACAGAGTACTGAAGGCACTCAAAAACTAGGCCAATGTCTCCCGGAGGTCTGGAGTAACATCAGGGACTTCCTGTTCCCCTCCAACTGTAGCTGTTGGGGGCTCCTCTTCCTCTGCTCTAGACGGAGATCGGGCTACACCGCGTGCCCGTCCTATGCCCCGGCCCCTGCCTCTGGTGGCTCTGACTGGGGACTAGGGTGCCTGGTCATCAGTTGGTCTGGTACGGGTACGAACCATCTACAAAAAAGAATAGAATAGAGTTTAAGAATTTGAGGACAGTAACTAGCACGATAAGGAATTCCAAAGAATTTAATTGTTCTTAACATTTACATAGCCTCTCGAAGATGGATACGGACGTCTCCGCACCGATCCACGAGACTCTAATAAATCGACTTGTGACTTCTGACTCCTATAAACCTAGAGGCTCTGATACCAACTTGCCATGACTCGTTTTGCCCTCCGAAAGGTATCGTGATGGAACCTAGTCTCTACGACTAGGTAAGCCTAACATTTTCGAAAAATGATAGAATCAATAAAATAAAGAAATAAAAGAACTCAAGTAGATATAATATAGTTGCTCAACATGTACACTTTCACTTCCCAAAACCCGGAATGTCACCATAGTCACAAGCTCTGTACTAAATGTAGCTCTATACAATGAAATTGTAGAAAATACATAAGTCCTCTATGCCTATACTAGAATAGAAGGGGACTCGTGGGATTCTGCGGACGCGGCAAAATTACCTCGCGGTCTCCTGGCAGCTGCTAGAATAATTCCTAGCCACGATACTGGGTGTTGGTACCTAGATCTGCACATGGGGAAAACATGCACAGGAAAGGGCGTGAGTACTCCACATTCGGTACTCCGTAAGTGCCAAGCCTAACCCTAGTCAAGTAGTGACGAGGTCAGGTTGAGGCTCTATTGAGTTTTTTTTTTTAAAAAGTCAATATAAATTTAAAACAGTGAGATATAGATAAGCAATGACAAACATGATTAATGGAAACTGGAAGAATTTATAACAGACAGAGAGCCCTCGGCTCAACACATCATATATCTCAACAGTAAATGTGCAATGCAGTACAAGGGGAAAGCTCCCGGATCTCAGTCTGTAGTCCCAATTTAAATATGCTATGTAGTACATGGGGAAAGCTCTCGAATCTCCGTCCGTAGTCCCAATTTAAATATGGATTTCAGTACAGGGGGAAAGCTCCTGGATCTCGGTCCGTAGTCCCAATTTAAATATGAAATGTAGTGCATGGGGAAATCTCCCGGATCTCGGGCCGTATTCCAAATTTAAATATGCAAAGAAGAAGCATGTCCGATACGGTTTAATTAAACAGTCCAGGAAAAACAACAGGCAAGAATAGAGTAAAGCTACCTAAGCATGGTGCAACTAGTAGCAAATAAGAGGAAATCAAGTAAGGACAGGTGGGCATGCTTAATCTTAAGCTAACTACTCAGTTAAGACAGGAAACATTAATATATGAATGAAAATGAGTGATTGCATGGAAGTAAAAATGGAATTTAAGCAACAATGACCCGTGTACGCACTCATCACCTCACATACACGGCGTCCACGTAACAAACTCGGTATAAATATGCTTAAGGGGAAGTCCCCAACAAAGAATTAGGCAAGACACTTACCTTGAATGCGCTAATAAACTCAATACCACGCTCTTGCCACGAGTATCCGACTCCGAGTGGCCTAAATCTTATCAAATCGATTGCATAATGTAAATATCACTTCAAGGAAACAAAATAGCTAATTATTTATAACCTAATATGCGAAATTAGGAAATTCACCCAAAAGGTCCCTTGAGCCCATGTCTCGGAGTTGGATAAAATTTATATTTCCAGAACACACATTCGGTCATGAACCCACTCGAACAAGAGTCAACAAAATATGACGTCTAAATCTCCCTAAATCCTCAAATTTGTACTTGGGGAAGTTTCATCCCAATTTCATGGTTTTTCATCCATTTTCATTGATTAGATTGAGGAAATTGATAGACATTATTGATATACAAATGGATTAAGGTTAGAAAACATTACCTATGATTCTTCTCTTCAAATTCAACTGAAAATCGCCAAATCCCGAGCTCTCAATCGATTTTGGAGTTATGAATTTCAAACCCTCAGATTTTGAGATAACCAGCCCAGGTATTTCGCACCTGCGACACTGAGATCGCACCTGTGGAAACACAATCGTAGGTGCGGAAACTCGTTAAAACACTTGGGGTCGCACCTGCGGTGGATAGGTCGCAGGCACGGCTCCGCACCTGCGAATACTCTTCCACGCATGTGAGTCAGGACAAACTAAGCTACGTCTATACATGCGTGCACCCCTTCGCACCTGCGTGTCCGTACCTATGGAAGTACCATCGCAGGTGCGGGACACCATAACCAGAATGGTTCAGCTGCCCTTAAAGTCCTAAATTCACCCGTTGGGCATCTGAAACAGCCCTGAGGCCCCTTGGACCAAACCTACCAAGTGACCCTAATACCTTGTTCAAACTTGTTCGAGCCTTAAAAAACGCATCTCATAACATCAAAATCATCAAATATACATAGATTCAAGCCTAAGAACTTATGAAATTTCTAGAATTCACATCTGATGCCGAAACACGTCAAAACTCATCCGAATGACCTCAAATTTTGTACACAGGTCAAAATTTGCATTATGGACCTGCTGTCACTTTTAGAATTCCATTCCTAGTCCGATATCAAAATTTCACCTATCGGCCGAAATCGCCGAAATTCTAACTTTCGCCAATTCAAGCCTAAATCTACAACCGACCTCGAAACACATTCCAAACATGATTCTAACCCTGAAATCACCCAACGGAGTGAACGAAGTCGATGGAATTCCATTCCGAATCTGTCTTCACACAGCTCTAGCTACGGCCAGATATCTAAAGCTAAATTCAACATTTATGGACTATGTATCCAAATCACTCTGGATTTCATCGATCAACGCTATGACAAGTTCCAATAACATAAATAGACATGGGAGAAGAATTTAATAGGGGATCGGGGCGCTAAATCCCAAAATGACCGACCGAGTCATTGCACGTGGCTATAGCACACAAAAATCTAAGAATTGGACGGAATTACAGTTTTGTGGCCCTAAAACGCAAAAAGGAGGAATAGGCATCGTGAAGCGATGACTAATATTTCTTAGGTCAGTTTTTACGGGCCGACAAAATTTTAGGCGATCCTGACGCCCAAGCCGACGCTGGTGGCGAGGGATATAACACACAAAATCTGGTGAAATTCCAGTATAATGGCCCTAATACACCAAAAAAGAAACGATCATGGCGAGGCGATAACTAATGTTTCTTGGGTCATTTTTTATGTGACACTAGAATTTTAGGCAATACGTGCCCCAACGCATGGGCCCATGCAGGTGACGTGGGCTATAACACACAAAAATTCAAGAATCGAGCGAAATTCGAGTTTTATGGCCCTAAAACGCCAAAAAGGTAGAACAGTCATGGAGAGGTAATGAATAATGTTCCTTACATGATTTTTGATGGGCCAGAAAAATCTTATGCTATCCGGGTCTGGGCGATCTGGCCCATATCGGTGGCGTGGGCTCTAGCACACGAAAATCTTGAAATCGGTCGGAATTAAAGTTTTATTGCCCTCACCTGCCTAAAAAGGAGGAATGGTTATAGCGAAGTGGTGACTAATGTTCCTTAGGTCATTTTATATGGGTAGAAAAAATTTTAGGCGATCCAGATCCGGATGCCGGGCCCACGCTGGTGGCGTGCTATAACACACGAAAATTTGAGAATCGGGTGAATTTCCAATTATATGGCCCAAAAATGCCCAAAAATGAGGAACGGTCATGGCGAGGCGATGAATAATGTTCCTGTGGTGATGTTTTATGGGACGGCAAAATTTTAATCGATTCGGGTTCGGGCACCTGGGCCCATGCAAATGGTGTGGGCTATAACACACTAAAATCAAGGAATCGGGCGAAATTACACTTTTCTGGGTAGACAAAACATTAGACGATCCGGATGCCCGGGCCCATGCCGGTGGCGTGGGCTATAGTACACGAAAATATGTGAATCAGACGAAATTCCAATTTTATGGCCCTATTACGCCACAAAACAAGGAACGTTCATGGCGAGGCGATGACTAATATCCTTATGTTATTTTTGATGCCCAGGAAAATTTTTAGGCGAGTCGGATCCAGGTGCTAGGGCCCATGCAGATGCATGGGCAGCACACTAAAATCTGAGAATCGAGCGGAATTCTAGTTTTATAGCCCTAAAATGCCAAAAAATGAGGAACAAACATGGAGAGGCGTTCAATAATGTTCCTTAGGACATTTTTTATGGGACGATAAAATTTTAGTCGATTCGGGTCCGGGCACCGAGCCCATGTAGATGGCATAGGCTATAGTAAAAACTAAAATCTAGGGATGGGGCGAAAATTTTTATGGGTCTAAAACACCAAAAAATAAGGAATGGTTATGGAGAGGCGGTGACTAATGTTCCTTAGGTCGTTTTTATGGGCTGTTAAATTTTAGGCGATCCGGGTCCGGGCTCTTGACCTATGAAGGTGACATGGGCTATCACACACAAAAATCTGGGAGTTGGGAGGAATTTCAGTTTTATGTGCTGGAAAATTTTTAGGATATTCAGGTATGGGCGCCGGGCCCATGCATATGGTGTGGGCTATAACATATGAAAATCTTGAAATCAGGCAGAATTCTAGTTTTGTGGCCTTAAAATGCCAAATAATGAGGAACAATCAAGGAGAGATAATGACTAATGTTCATTAGGTCGGTTTAGATGGACCGGAAAAAATTTTAGGTGACTGGGGTCCGGCGTTCCGACTCATTCAGATGTCGTGGGCTTTTGCACACGAAAATCTGTGAATGATACAAAATTCCAGTTTTATGGCCCTGAAACGCAAAAACATGGGGAACGGTCATGGTGAGGGGATGACTAATGTTTCTTAAGTCATTTTTGACGGGCCAGCAAAATTTTAGACGATTCGGTTCTGGGTGCCCTGATCTCGTCCAAGTCACACCTCTATTTGAGGTAGTGAAACAATCGAATCAATAATAGTACCCAATAAGGAGTCAGGGTCGATTTTCCACAGGGAGGTATGAATGGGACTTAGGAGTATATACTATAGTGAATAATCTTGACTTATCTCAAATTGCACTTCCACAAAATTGGTTGCTTTCTATGTCTATTTTAAACTAAGAATTGAAACTTGGAAATTGCTTTTGTTTGTTTTTCAATTAATAAAAAGGCCTAGGGCTTTTATCTTCACCTAAGTATTCGCTTAATGGGTTGTAAGCCTTAAAGCCTATTTTATTGGTGGGGGGGGGGGCATTATAGCTATTAATACTCAAGTACCCACTCAATACCTCTCGTTCACAGAGTGATTTTTCCCAATTTGGCTTTCTCAAGTCCAAATGGGTATTGAACAAAGCAGTTGATAATAAGCCCAAGCCGGGTTTTACTATATCTAGGTTTAACCATTTAGTTGGGTTTATCAATCTCTTGATTGACCCAATTTCTTTCTAGCCAAGTTTTCCTAGACTAAGTGTCTCTTTCTCAAGTAGAGACCAAGTCAAATAGGCATGAAATAATGTTTGCAACCATTAAATCTTCAAATAGAAGCAAGAACAAGGATAGATAACAAACACCCAACCATAAACAAGCAATAAATCAAACACCCATTAAGTTTACACACTAGGTTTGGTCACAACCCTAGTGAAAATCTAGCTACTCATGCTTAAATTAGAAGAAAAAGAAAAAGAAGTGATAATTAAACCAATATTAGCGATTAAAATGATAAAACTAATATTCAAAAAGCTCAAAATAGCAAAAACTACTAAAATGAGCAAAGTAAATGGCTGCTGATGTCAAAAGTTACAAAGTTGACCTAAAAAGTGAAACTCTTCTATTTATACAGTGCTGGAATTTTCAGACAAAATTGCCTTTCGGAGGTTCTGCGGCCGCACAGTTCCATGTGCGGTCCGTGCTTTTCTTCAGCTTGGCTGGATTGGACTCTTATGACCGCACAATTCTGAGCCGCAGCCGCATCACTCTATTTTTGCGGCTTGCACCTCTATGAGTGCGGTCGCACATGACTCTGTTGCGGACCACACAAATGAAACTGCGGCCGCATAGCTGATCTTCTGCGGCTGCACAGTAATTGTGCGGTCCACACTTCTGTTGAACTTGATATGCATGTTCTCCGAATCTTTTGATCTTTCCTTTCTTTTGTGGCCGCATATTTCATGTAGCGGACCGCACTTCTCACAGATCTCTGTTTGTCTTTGCTTCACAATCTGCGGTCCGCACTTTAGAGCTTCCGTGCTAGTTTTTGATCTTGGTTCAAATTACTCCTTCTTGAGTTGGATTTCATCTTTGAGGCTTATTTTTTTATATTCCTGCAATTAAGCATATTTCATCAGTTTTCGGGAACACAATTAAACGCTTTTGGACTAAAATGAAAGCAAAAAGGTGCTAATAAGTGTCAAAATCCCCACTTATCAACTCCCCCCAACTTAAGATTTTGCTTGTCCTCAAGTAAATAAGATAATTCCCACCCCCGCAAGTTAAGATCTATTCCAGCTAATAAAAAATGCATCAATCACACATCAATTGGGACCAACAATTTTCCACACACTTATGAAGTATTAACAGGGTGATGGGTTGAGCTTTTAAGCACAAATAGTTCTAATGTGACACTTGAGCATCAAGAATAGACTTAATTCATCAAGGAAGCTCACTCTTTCATGTAGGTCATTGTGGATCCCAAACTCCTCCTCTTCTACTCCTCGTTTGCATATCTCACTTAAGAATGTAGCACCCAATTCAATGATTTGTTAAAGGTTTTCTCTTCTCTCTCAAAAGAATGTCGCAAGTACGACTTTAAGTACCTTAGGATTTCCCCTTATGTAAATCACCACTAATGTAAGCTCACTCGACTTGAAATCACGTAGGGCTTTTTCGGAATGCAATGAAGGCTTTTGGACTAAGGTTGGATATGCTATGATAGAACGAGTTAATCTTTCCTCAAGCACTCCATTTTCTCTTATCGGCTCATGCTTTGCCAATTTTTTTAGGCTTTTTCTTTTCCATAGGGGGGTTAGAGAGGCTTAGCATCACTCTTTCTTGGTCTGGATATTCATTTCCCCCTTCTTTATTTTCTCTTCTTTGATCATTACCATTCTTTGAAATCCCTTCAACTTTTCAACTTATTCACTTTCTTTTTGCATTTTTCTTTTTGTTCTTCTTTCTTTTTCATGCCTTTTATTATCTTCATTTATTTTCTCTTTTTGTGCCTTGATACCTTTTTCAAACTCCTCTTCTCTCCCCCAAACTCACGTTTTTATCCAATTGTTTCACAAGAGTGTTAAGGAAAGTTCGGTGCCAAGAGAGGGTCACGACAAAACGGGTAAAGACTTGTAACACAGTGATCAAATGATAATTTTTTTTAGGCTCAAATGGGTTGAATAGGGATAATAACATTGGTGGGCCATGAAAAACTTCAGGCGGGTCAAGGAGAGCCTACAATCACATGTCAAACCAAGAAAAACTTAAAATGTTTCCTAGAAACACATTTGGAGCAAGTTCTAGACTATTTGCACGGGTACTTGGACTTGCAACAAAAATATCTCACCTCTCATGCAGCTGGATTGTTAAAAAGGATAGAGTCGAGGGCCCACGACGACCATATTCAAGATTGAAAATCACTACGGCTCGACTAAACCACTTGATGACTGCCTAGGTCAACACAAGAGTCACAAGGTCATTAACTAGAGCTACTTCTTTCCAGAAAAAACTTGTTTTTAACCATAAGCACGTTGTTAAGTGTGTTGGTACCAAGTGAAGAATGTTTGACTCTTCGAGATTTTCCTAATTAGGTCTTTTTATTCATTACTACTACTAGTCTTACCTAAACACCAAAAACAGATTAAATCCCTAAAGAAGGTTGTCACGCCATCCATCGTTGGGAAGAGTCACCCGGTTCACACAAAAACTACCTTTGGAAAGAACTGTGGCATTAAAAAAACCAAAGGATTATTGAACACTAAAGACATAAAAAGAAGCTATTAGACTAAACAAGAAGCTACTAAATTAAACATTGACTAATAAGAAAACAAAATAAAGAAGCTACAAAGCAAGCTACTTAAAGCATAAATGAATATACATAATGAGAGAAGAAAAGAGAAAATATATACATCAATAGAGAGAGGGAGAATAATATATAAATAATAAAAAGTAAAAGGAATATGTCATTAGTTATTACAAACAAAATATCTACTCATCCAAATATCAAATAAACTCCACCCCCTCGAATAAGCATAAGCATTGTCCCCAATGCTTAACAAAATAAGAATAAGGAAAGGTAAGAGTAAAGAGGACTCTGTATGTGGACTTGGACATCTCTGTGTCCATAGCAATGTCACCGCCCTTATCTTCCTCGAACTGGATCTCATCATCCTCAGTTCTAGGAGTAGCTAGTTTGGTGAACATCTGTCACACCACCTTAGTAGTGTCGGCAACCTGGTTAAGCTCCTCAGAATGGCCAGTTGGTCACCTCTCTCCTCAGTCTGTCTACTGATTTCTTGGATGCCTGGGATTTCTTTATATTCTTTACATGCTTCCCAAGCTCCTCAATTACTGCTCCATGTGCTACCAAAGTGTCCATGATGGTCTACTGGTTATCCAAAATCTTCTTCAATGTATCCTCCACTATTGGATGAATGAGTGGTGCCAGGGTGGATGACTGTGCTGAAACAGCACTACATATGTTAGTCAGCTTTGTTGTGGCTCTCTTCATCCAGTTGTTGAGGCTCGCCAGTGTCTGGGAGACTCGCAAAACAGATAGTGGCTGACTGGGCATGGGCATTGTCTTCAAAGTTGATGCGGAAGGCACTAATGCTGAAGGACCTGAAGAAGGAGGTGAATGCATAGTTGCTTCGGCATCAGAAGGATCTGCGGAAGTAAATGGCATGTCAACTGTCTCAGTAGCTACCCCGGTGGTCTCATCAGACTGTCCTGCAGTAGTAGAGGGTTGACCCTTTTTCTTTGGGTTTCCACCACCCATCAAAGAATACCATGAGAAGGGCTTCTTCACTCGCCCTTTAGTATTAAAATTCCTCGGCTCCACACCCGCATCCATAAGGTGCTAAGTGATAGTGTTGGTATATGGGTAGGAGGTATCATCTTGCTTGGCAACCACATACATGTTGGCCGACATCACGACACCCACATTGATTGGGTACTCAACCTTAATCGATGCGACTAGCACTGCCCGCTGAATTTGAAGATTTGTTTCATTTTGGCACGGATATAATATGCTACACACGAATGTCTACAATGGGCTCAAAGTTTAGGGTGTTCCACTTAATAGGAACCCCTGCTGTGATCCATGGCGGTGGTGGTTCTGGAGTTGCCAGAATCTCAGCTAGCCTTGGGCGAGCTGCATCACCCATAGCCGACTTTCCCAAGTATTGCACCGGCTCAAAATCCTCCAACCCTAAGTATGTGTTCAAGGTTCTCTTGTCATACCTCACTTTCAGATTCCTCACTTTTGTTCCTTTGGTCCCCTTCTTTATGTGCGCCACACTGGCCTTAAATTCCCGGACCAGGTACTGTTTTGCATCTATCACACTTTGAGTGAACCATGTCCACCCCTTCCGCTCCTGAAATTGTCTCCACACTGTTGGGTTGTATCTATCAAGATCCTTCAACAAGGCTGACGCTCAAGAGTGAGCGATTTCGGTGGCCACCACTCTCATAACCTATCGAATGCAGTTAGACTGACGAACCTATCTTCCCAAACTTCATTCTTCTTTGACCTCTCAAGGCCAACAACTCTGGTATCACCCCCTCGACCATTATCCGTGATATCATCAACATCCACTGTAGTAGCTGGTGCATTAGAGGAATGTGTAGACGAAGGCTCTGAAGTTTGTTCCCTTCCGACCCCTCAAAAGTTCTCTCAGAAGAGGTAGGCTCGTTTCTCATTTATTATTCCTGAGGAAACTGTGGCTGTGATTGCACAACAAGCTACTCTTGCACTGAATTAGCCTCCGTTGCTTCCCTAGACGGGGCATATGAACTTGATTCAGAGGGTTCTGGCTATCTATTTTGGCCTGTTGTGGCCTTCTTTCCTATTACTCTTTGGGGGCCGAGGGAAAAAGTGATTTTGCCTCTTCCTCTTGAAGTCTCACCCCTCCCCTTTGATATATCACCAAGACCACGTGATCTAACTATATTCTGCACCAAACAGCAGCAGGTGTCAGTTCTAGTTCAAGTGTTAACCAGAATGTTGCAGAATAAAACATGTTGCAGGGTGGGGAAGTGCGGTTCGTAGAATTGAAAGTGCGGTCGTAGGTCTGGTTGTGCGGACCGCACAATTTGAAAATGTATTTGCACAATCTGATGTGTGGACCGCACATTTTTTAGTGCGACCAAGGCCATGCAGGTTGTGTAGCTATAGCACACGAAAATTTGGAAATCGGGTGGAATTCCAATTTTATGGCCCTAAAATGCCAAAAGAGGAGGAACGTTCATGGTGAGGTGAAGACTAAGGTTTCTTACATCATTCTTAATGTGCCGACAAAATATTAGGAATTTTGGGTGTGGACGCCCGGGCACATGCAGATGACGTGGGTTATAGGACACGAAAAATCTAAGAATCGGGTTGAATTCTAGTTTTATGGCCCTAAAACACCAAAGACGAAGAACGGTCATGGCGAGGCGTTGGCTAATCTTCCTTAAGACATTTTTGATGGGCGTCAAAATTCTAGACGATTCAGTTCAGGGCGCCCTGGTCCATGTAGATGGCATAGCACATGAATGTAACGACTCGGCTTGCTGTTTTGAACATTTGCATTTCGCTTGGTAGCTTATGGGCGAGAGTAGCTACGTATGATGTATTTTGACTTATGTGAATCATTGGTGTTTGTTTTCAGGTTATTCGGGACTGATTTGGAAGAACGATTTTCAATTAGAATCTTTAAATTTGAAAGGTTTGACCAAGTTTGACTTTTACTATTCAACCTCGAATTGGATTTCTGATGGTTTCGTTAGCTCCGTTGAGTGATTTTTGATTTAGGAGCACGTCCGGATTGTGATTTGGAGGTCCATAGTAGAATTTGGCTTGAAATGACGAAAGTTGAAAGTTTGGAAAGTTTGACCGGGAGTGGATTTTTGATAACGGGGTCGGACGTTGATTCCGGAAGTGGGAGCAGGTCCTTAATCTCAAATGTGATTTGTTTGCAAAATTAGGTTAATCGGACAGGATTTGATAGGTTTCGGCATCGGTTGTGGGAGTTTGAAATTTCAAGTCCATTGATTTTTGGATTTAGGTGTGATTCGTTGTTCGATGTTGTTATGTGTGTTTTGAGGCTTCGAGTGAGTCCATGTTATGTTATGGGGATTTTTGGTATGTTTGAACGTTGTCCCGATGGGCTCAGGCGTGTTTCGGATTGATTCCGGAGGATTTTGGAAATTTTGGCTAAAGTGCATTGTTGCTGGTTCTGGTGTTTCTGCATCTACAGAAGTATGGGCGCAGATGTGAGTCTGCAGATGCGGAGAATTGGTCGCAGAAGCGCAAGAAGTCTTGGATGGAGGTCATCGCAGATGTGGAGGAAACTCGCACTTGCGAGGGGTCGGCTGGTGAATGTAGTTGCAGAAGCGTAGATTTGACCGCATATGCGACAATTTGACTGTAGGTGCGGAAGTTCTGGGCAGGAAAAATATAATCTCAAATCGAGGGTTATAATCTCAATGCGACAATTTTGGTGTGATTCGTCGTTCGATGTTGTTATGTGTGTTTTGAGGCTTCGAGTGAGTCCGTGTTATGTTATGGGGATAGTTGGTATGTTTGAACGTGGTCCCGATGGGCTCAGGCGTGTTTCAGATTGATTTCGGAGCATTTTGGAAATTTTGGCTAAAGTGAATTGTTGCTGGTTCTGGTGTTTCCGTATCTGCAGAAGTATGGGCGCAGATGTGAGTCTGCAGATGCGGAGAATTGGTCGCAGAAGCGCAAGAAGTCTTGGATGGAGGTCATCGTGCTAAAGTGAATTGTCATTCCATGGTCTTCGTGGTAATTCTTGGCGATATTGGCCTCTCTGAAGATGTTCCAACAACCAAATCTGCAGCAGCTAGTTACAACCCTCAAAATGTTTGAACCCCTTCTTACAATGATCCAGAGCTCGGTACATTTCTGCTATAATCATTAGAACAATAGTATATGTTTGTCCTTCGATCCCTTCCATTAATTCTTTGGTTACCATGGCCAACCTGGTGTGAATCATGTCCCCTTGGCTTGGAAACACTATCATACCCAGAAAACAGACAATGAATACGAAAACGCTACGATGAGTCCAAACTAGGGAGGTGATGGAGAATTCGTCATGAAAAATGAGATAAGATTTGATGTGTCCATATCGTTCATAAAGGAAGTCAAATGGTATGTAGGAATTCTACAAGCATGCCAAGTCATCATTCTTTCTCAAACCCATCATTTTAAGAAACCCCCTAGGAGTGTGATTTTCTGGAGCCAAAAAATCAGGACTATCCCAGGGTAATCCAGCAAATCCTCCTATTTCCTCTAAGAGAGGAGTCATTTATGTATTGCCAAAATGGAATACAGCCCTTTCTCCGTCCAGAACATGGTAGCAACCTCGATCACAATGTTATTTGGCCGGATGTCTAATATGGAGGATAAGTTTACGAGAACCTTTTTCACGTGATTTTTTTCGCTTGGCGAAAGGTTTTCCCACCAATCCAGCAATAACGGTGGTATATTTTGGACCATGCGGAACCTGGGGACTTCGTACCTCATTTTCTGCAAAATAAACAAGGTTAGACCCTTTCCTCCTCCAGATTCGACTACTTACACATTAACGATTATCATATCGGCATTTTTTCTCCAAATAATGCACATATCGTGATTGTGCCCGTTGGGATTATGGAAATCTCGGGGGGATTATTAGAAGGTTATTGTGTGGACAACATATTAATCTATGCTAGGTTTTATCATGATGCATGTACATTTATTGTCGGAGTAAGGTTTCTATAGAAGTCTAGATTGGGACCCCAAGCAGACTACTTGAGAGGGAAAGGCACAGAACCGTCGATTGCACCGCTGATCGACTAGTTTTACCGTAAATAAGCCTTTCCAAATTCTAAAAGGGTAATATAGGAAGATCGCGAACACTCATCAAGTTCCACTATGGTATTAATTACGCATGAGCGGAATATGATGTTGAGCATCTATTTATGCAACAGGAAAATAATACGTTGTCAAGTATTTGCACGATAAAAATGGTAAAATGCGGTATTGAATAATTGTAAAGGCGGGAAATAAAGAAAACAAAGAGAGGAGTTAGCTTCCATAATGAAAAAGCGATAAAACAGGAAAGAGGGAATTTAGTAAGTATAATGTTGCGATCAAACTAAACGAAGGACGGCAAATAAGTTCCCATAAAGGGAAAATGGGAAAGGGATGTACAAGTATTAGCAGAATAATAAAGACATGCTTATTGAAAAAGACTAATTCACAAAACAAGTTCGTTATGGTAATAGCCTATGGATACCCCCAGCAGAGTCACCATGCTGTCGCGCCCCCTGTTTCTCGTGAAATCGAGTTTCGACATTTGACAACTCCTTTTGAGAGAAGTGAAAAGGAATTGGTTGTTGGAGAGTCACCACCTAACTGATTAAGGTGCGTTAGGGAACCTATAGCAAATAACTCAGATTATACCAGTTTGCATCACCAGAGACCGGGTAAGGTCTTAAATTACCTTGAGGGAAAGGTGTTAGGCACCCCTCGAGGTCCACAACGGCGGGTCCTGGCTGAACTTAAATTATGCGAATTAGTCTAAGAAAGTGAAGAAACTATTTAATGGGGATGGGAGGTCCTAAATTTTTTAGCCTATGGGATCACCCCATGAAACATAAATAATACTCCGTAACTCCCCCAAGACGGGGGTGTTGCTCATATTATTCAGTGGGCACAGATTATCATGTCCTGCTACCCGATTACTATCTTTGAGTTTTTACCTAATGCGCTCTAGTTTATTCTACCTCGTGTCCTATGCGTGCACTACTCATCCCTTACCTATGGTCCTGGAGGCATTAGGACCTCAATTTTAGGATTGTTCTAGACTCGACCTAAGTTGCTCAAAATTGTAAATACTAAGCGACATACAAAACAATTAGGAATTTCAAATAGAGACAAATATGGGCTCAAATTAGCCTCCATATATAAATAGTAAATGCATGCAACTGATTAACTTTAGCAGATTTATTAATCGCAGAACCCTATAGGCAGTATATCTATGTGATGTTGAACGCAAACACAGGCATTCATGTCAGTTTCTTAGTGTGATTATTAAAACCTACATATATTTTCCTACTAATTTTAGCATAGTGTAGTATCTGGACGTTTTATACAATAATAGGAAATTACACGAATATGGCCATAATTATTTACTTAACCCTATAGGCATGTTGTCTAGGTGATTGACAATGATAATCCTAGAAGCACATTCCGAATTACTTAATCGAATCCCCTAGGCATGATTCCTATAGTTGAACTGATTTTGTCCCTATAGGCATGATTTCTATAAGTGATCTGATTTTGTCCCTATAGGCATGATTTCTATAAGTAATCTGATTTTAACCCTATAGGCATAATTTCTACAGTTAAACACTATACAAGCAGGAATTTGCATGCTTTAGACAAGAACATAATTAAGCCAAGTATTGATCCTATAGGCATGGTTGCTAATACATAATTACTGGATAAATTAATACACCTAAAGGCATGATCGTAGCACTAGTCCTATAGGCAAGATTTCTAGCGTGTAAACACAATATAGAACCTATAGGAAGGATTTCTAACATATGATTTCAACAACATAATATAAAACTTATAGGAAGAACCAACAATACAGAAGAGAACCTATAGGCAGGATTTCTACCTAACTTTTCAAAGGGAAATAAAGACCCCTTCCCGATTTTACTAAATACCCAAGAATCGTTATTACAATAATTTTTACCGACCAAAGTTAATGAATGAATTACAAAAGATAAATAAAACTATAGAGGGCCTACAATAAGCCCAAATACACATGGACAACCCAGTATTTCAACCTATAACAACTCCAAGGCTCATATTCATGGATATACAAGAACTAGTTGTGAATGATTCACCAATAGCACACAGAACCCAATTCTCTAGTGTGTCAGAGTTCCCAAGGGCTTCAAGAACCCAGGGCAGTGCTCACACTAGGGAGTTCAAGGACAGAACTTAAATAGCGTTGGCTTTCAGTCGTCTAAGGATGGGGATTCAAAATAGCATAGGTAACACATGAAAGAGAGTAGGCAATGGCTAAGGGACAAAATTTGAAAAGATGTACCTAATTTTAGGAAACGGATATAGAAAAGTTTAAATTACAGAACAGTTGATCAAAAAGTCAGCAAGACTTAGAGACAGGTTTGTCATTTAGCAAACAATACATAGGCAGAATAATATTGAAAGAGTTAGGAAAACAAGTTGGCATGATTTACGAAGATTGTCATATACAGGTGCATAATACTTAACAAGTTAAAGCCTAAAAGGTCCAATTTATGCTAAATGTACCCCATTATCTAAGAAAGCCATGTTTACTCACATCAGGAAACAAGAACATCATTCATATATGGTAGGGAAAACATAAGTTTGATAACTACCTTAGAGTCAACTAATCACTGAAGGAATATGGAATCAAGTGAACCAAGGACATTCTAAGAGACATATTATCAGGGATACTAGATTATAAGTGATAGAAAGGCCTTAGATCTGATCCAAAAAAATTATATATGCAAGACAAACATTGCAAGCATTCAGAGTAAGATGAGCAAGTGAACTTGTGCCAAATAGAACTCGTAAGTATTCTATTATTGACATAGTAGACTAACAAAGTTGCATACAGGAGCAGTCTAGAATGCATTAAGCTAAACAAACTTAAGAGGGTTAATATTATTCAAGTTAAGCATGAGCAATCTCGGAACTAGCAGCATTAGGTGAAATTAAAATACAAAAGAGACTCAAAAAAAATGCAAAGTTGAAAGAATCACGCATAAAAATAACCCTGAAACATACTGGGCCATGAACTGCAGAGAAGAGAACATATACAAATCACAGATACGTAAGAACGAAATAGTAAAGGTACAGTAACTCACCAGTTAAGCGAGAAAAGAAAGAATAATGCCCACAATACGAGAACCCGGAATTTTTGGCCTTGGCTTTCAGTCGGCCAAGAACCAGAGATAGAACAAGATAATCAAGAAACCATAGAGCAAAGCTTTAAATTTTAATGAAATTATAGCGATACAGGTCTCTTCTAAACGGGGAAGGGGGATGGGTTTATATAGCAGTAAAATCGGATGCACAAACAAGGAAAATAGTTGAATAAACACAAGTAAGGAAAGAAATCAAGTAAACACAAGCGAAGAAAAAGGGAAAATCTCGCACGCAGGTCAGTAAAATAAGTAGAAAAGGAAATGTATCAAACTCCAAACCCTAGTACAAGTCATAATATCTACAGAGTTAACTATAACTTTTAAATACAACTATTTGGAAATGAGTGAAAACTGTTGAATGCAAGTAGGAAGGTGACTCCGAAGCCTGCGAACGCAGCAGCAGGTTCACCTTGAGTCTCCTCAGCAATGATCCGCACAGCTACTATCGATAAATACCTGGATCTGCACAAAAATTTGCAGATGTGTAGTATGAGCACATCACAACGGTGCCCAGTAAGTATCAAGAATAACCTCGGTGAAGTAGTGATGAGGAATAGTCAAGATACCCACTAGTCTAATAAACTGAACAAAGCATAAGTATATGAAATGACAAAACATGACATCTATCTAATGACTAAAAAATATGGCTAACAACATAACAACCACAATAAGGAAGGAAAAACAGCAAATAACAATGGAACACCATAATAAGACACAGAATGATGGACAGGAACACATCCCAAATCCGAAAATCACAATGCAGTAAGGGCAAGTAGTAACTCAGCACTGCAATAGTTTCCACATCAGGCCTTAGCCAACAACCCCAATAAATTAGTCAAATCCTTCAAGTGTAAACTTTCACCCGTAAGTTTTTATATTTGAATCTTTAGAATGTAATCCCTTCCAATAGGAAATTCTTTTGAAATATACCTCCTTCGAATATAAACTTTTCAACTAGATATCCTTCAAACATAGTTCTTTCAAGATAATTACATTCCAAATATAAACTTTCCAAATAAATGCTCTTCGAACATAGTTCTTTCAAGATGAATGATTTTCAAATATACTTTTGAAATAAATGTCCTTCAAACATAGTTCTTTCAAGATAATTAGTTTTTGAAATATACTTTCAAATAAATGTCTTTCAAATATAGTTTCATCAAGATATATACTTTTCTAATATACTTTTCAAGTAAATATCTTTCGAGTATAGGTCACCATGTGACACCTAAGCATAGAAGATTAACAGCTCTGAACACAGATATACCAACAGGGGAATCTATCGGGATCCCGTCCCATAGTCCTGAATTTATTATGCAGTACTGGGGGATCTCCCGGAATACGTCCATAGTCCCAAAATAAATATGCAGTGCTGGGGGATCTCCTGAAATATGTCCATAGTCCCAAAATAAATATGCAGTACATGGGGATGTCCAGAAATACGTTTGTAGTCCCAAAAATAAATATACAATGCTGGGGGATTTCCCTGAATATCGTTCTGTAGTCCCAATTTAAATATGTAGTGCAACCAATAGAGATAACAACTATAGCACGACAGAAACCACATACATCACCACAAAAAGTACAAAAGCAACAATGACACTAATGTAAAGTACGACGAGTAAATCAACTCAAGAACTTTAAATCACAAAGAACAGTAGAACTCATTCACAAGGAATAACCACAGTAAAGGATGACAGGCCAAGGAGACCAACTTAACAAGGGAAAACAAAATAAAATGTAGTAACGATTCAACAATATTCAAGTCAAAAATAAGAAGCCAATACGAGTCAAATAGTTCCAAATAAAGGCAAGTGAACTAAGATATAGGTTATCTAATCTCCTTTTTAGGTTGAGCAATTTCTAGGAATATTCAACAATTCAAGTAAGGGTAAGCAGCAAAAGATAATCCTAACTCTAATTAAGGCTAAACAATTATAGGACGAGGTACTAATAATTTCAATTAAAGATAAGCAGTTATGAAAATATAGCATGGCGATAGAAGAGGTAAAAAATCTTCAGTTAAGTCAAATCAGGGTCAAGTAGACAGTAAGGGTGAATCCTAAAGCGATTATCTCTAATCAAAGCATGTAGAGGTGAAACTAGAAAATAAGAACTCAAACGTATCAAGAAGAACTTCATACAAGGTGACTATAAGTACTTAAGAACCCTCAAAGGTAACTTCTCACAAATAAGTCCGAGCACACACTCGTCACCTCGTGTACACATACTACAATCAACATAGAGGACTCGAATCCAAAGGGGTAGTTCCCCCACACAAGGTTAGGCAAGATGCTTCAATCAAAGATGACAACTTGGTACTCTAAAATGAACTCCTCGGGTGAAAGACCTCCGGACGTCTCAAATCCAACTAAAAAAACTTCAATGCACAAATAAAACTCATAAGAAACTATTCCGGATCATAAAGTCTAAATCCTTAAATAAATCCAAAAGTCGACCCAAAATCCGACCCTCGGGCCCAAATCTCGGAACCCAATAAATTTTACAAAATCCGAAAACCCATTCCGATATGAGTTCAACTATACCAATTTTATCAAATTTCGATAAAGAATCGACCTCCAAATCTTAAATTTTCATTTTTGAAAGGTTTTACAAATTTCTCTAATTTCTTCCATTTGATTCACTAATAATTGATGAAAACAACCATGGAATCATGAAGTATAATAACTTTTGGATATAGAACACTTATCCCAATCCATATGGTGAAAATCGCCTCAAAAATCACTTCAATCCGAGCTTCATAGCTCCAAATATGTTAAAATGGCCAAAACCCTCATTTTAAGAATTTGTCCATGCAAGTCGTATTTAACATTTGCGATTTGCCTCAGCCCAGAAAAACAACATTACCAGCTTTCAATAAATTGATCATAACTTTCTGTAAAAATGTCCAAATGATGAATGCTTTAATTTTCTGGAAACTAGACAGAAAGCTGTCATGTTTTCATAATTTCTAGGTTCTTTATAGATTGCAAGATATACACTTCCAAAGTCAGTTCCGCGATTGCACCAGTTGCTGCCAAAAATAGCTTTTGCAGAAATTCCAGTAGCTTCAACAAGGCGCCAAATGATCTGAACCCATCCGATCCACTCGAGACCTTTTCCGAATATACCAATAAGTCTCGTAACATAACACGAACTTGCTCGAGGCCTCAAATAACATCAAACAATATCAAAACTATGATCGCACCACGAATCGAATTATGAGTTTATGAATTTTCTAAATTTTATAATTTGTGTTGAAACATATCAAATGAAATGGAGTTGTTCCAATTTTTAGAATCGAATTTTGACCCCGATATCACTAAATCCAACTCCCGGTCAAACTTTCCAAAAATCAAACCAGGTGCAATTTGATCCTTATTCCTAGCAATGATTCCCAAAAAAGCAAAACCTCACTAGACCGAGGCCCATTGCTATGGGGACTAAACTATCTAAGAGAATGACTAAGGTAATTGCCAATAGTTTCTATTGAAAGACAGGCTGGCTCTTTAAAAAGGGCGCCCTCCTAATCTCATTTTGATAGGAAGAGATATTGATAATTATCCCAAGGAGGCTTACTACTCAGCTGATAGATCAGGTGAGCCAGACATGATCACTAAACTCACCAAGCCAGCATCATATGAAATTAGAATCATAGGTTTCTATATGCTGCTGGAAAATGGGATTTGCAGAGTAGGATACGAAAGTTTATTTATATACAATGGAAAGCCCCTATAATCCATGGACGACTGGAATTGTCTGACGAAGTCTCGGGCCAAATCGTCCCATATGTGCCAATGGGAGATGTCATGGTCCATATACCATTCGGATGCAATTCCGGCTAAACTCTCCCCGAAGTAAGCCATCAAGAGTTCTTCATTTCCCCCCGCTCCTCTTAACTGATTACAATACCTTTTCAGGTGAGCTATGGGGTCTCCGTGTCCATCATACTTTTCAAATTTGGGAGTCTTGAACCCGATGGACAGATGAACATGCGGAAACATGCACAAGTCAGTGTAGAAGACACTCTTCTGGCCACTCAGGCCTTGCATGTTCTTAAGGCTTTGTTCAATGCTTTTCATTTTCCGAGTGATCTCTTCTTGCTCGGGGTTCTTCACGGTATTCTCTTGTTACATTTTAGACTCATACCGAGGGTGCTGAGGGTAAGAGTTTGGGGTGATATGAGCCGTGTCCAAATGAAATGGTGGTGTTTGGAAAGTAAAGGCTGACAGCTCGAAGCTTGGCCCGGATACTGTTGGTGGTGCCGTAGCAGAGATTGGTGGTGCGGTGAATATGTTGGAAGATACTCCCGAAAGTAGTGCCTGGGGGCGAACCTCAGAAGGCATTCCGGTGAAATGGGCTAACATAGTTGGGTACCCGAACGGGGTGGCCGGGTAACTTATTGGGACGTTGGAAGTTCCACTTGTTCTGGGAATCAATCGGGAAAACTAGGGATGGCATTGGGTGGTTCTCTACCGTTAGACCAAGCGTCCCACATCTCCAACATGTGGCGACGCAGTATCATGTTTTCTTCAGCAATTGCTGACTCAGATGCCGGGATAACTGATATTGGGCTTTCCTCTGAGGGGTTGATAATTGGTAGGTGACCTTCTGATTTCATTTCGACACTCCCTTTGGATCTCGTGAAGTATGGGTGTGAAGCCAGATTACCGCAAAAACCAACCACCTAAAACAGAACCTTTAAAAAAAAAACATACACCACAAAACAGTTAGATTGAGGCATTTAACACTTAGGGAATCGCACGTTGGGGGTATGCAATGGTCATAGACAGTTAAACATTTTTCTACTTGTTTTGCAACAGTTGAGTGTCTCATCCCGGCTTTTGATGTCACCCATATTTGAATTTTTACTTTTCTTTGCTCTTTTTCAATATTTTCTCTTCTTTTTATTCTAAATTATTTCCTTTTTTAGGGTTATGATCGAATCCTATGTGGAATGCCTACGTATCACGATGCCGCGTGAATCAGATCATCACGTAGTTCAAGGGATAAATGCGAAAAAGAAAGAAACATTTTCATTAAATAAATAAAAAACACCAAATTTTCCTCTATTACAAACGACTCCAGCATAGTTGAAAATTAAAAACAAAACAGAATCAAAGTAGACTAACTGGACTGTAAAAGAAACTAGAATACAGACTCGAAAAAGAAAATTAAGAATACATAAGTGCCTCTATTACTACTCCAAGGGTCCGCGAGACATTAGTCAGTCTCGCCGCGGGCCTGCGTGTCATGTCTTCTTGGAGACGATGTAGGTCATCCATTTTTGACGGACAAAAACCATCACAACAGCGAAGAATGTAGATTTGGTCATATCCTCGCACTCATGGCATTTTGTGACGATATAATCAGCAATTTCTCTGACCCTTTCTCTAATGATACCTTTTTCTTGGAGTAAGCGCCCAATATGATGGGACCTAGCCTCCAGAACGTGGGTGGCCTTATGGTTCTACTTTTGTAACTGTTGTAAATCTTCATCCAATCGAGACATCAATGCAAAACAGTGTACCCTTCTGCTTTAAAATTCTTCATTTGTTGAGCCATTTCGTTCTCAAGAGTAGTCAACTTTTCCCTCAAACTTGTGACTTCTTTGTCATACTTTCCTTTTAGTTGTTGAACAAACATCGTCCGTTCTTCTGCATTCATTGTCAATTGTGCTCGGGTTCTTGACAATTCATCTTCGGCTTTGTCCAAATCATCACCATAATCGCACACTTTCTGCCTATACTATTTATAAGTCTTTCATCTGTTTTGCTCCTCTCCGAATTTTCAGCAGCTATCTTCTTCCTTTGAATCTGGGCTCGGAGAGCCTCATTTTCTTTGGCCAATATGTTCTTCTCCCTTCATTTGCAGCGACTTGAAAATTGATTTCAAATTTAATGTCTCTAATTTGTGCTTTTAATTTGCTTATCATAGCCCTGTAGCCTTTCTCCTTTTCCAACCAATTCCATTATTCTTGTGCTTCATCAGTGAATTGTTGTATGTGGGGTCTTTTGGCGGGCCGTTCAGGCTCTTGATGGTCTCTTCCCCTTCTACCATACCAGGCCGTGTATCTAGGCTCTACCTCACCTTTGGACAAATCCCTTACTCGAGTCTGTGGCTCCAGAAACCTACATTGATGCCTAATCTGGCGGACCTTGTCTTCCGGGAATGCAGCTCTTGGACAAAGTTCAATGACTTGTCGACTCAAATCTTCATCATGACGAACAGTTTGGTGCCTTCCCAGTTGTCTAGAACCCTGTGTGGGGCATACGGCTAAATACTTCGAAGACCCATCAATCGAAGAAAACACACTTCGGCCGACATATAAATAAATTCATTGACAGGGAGACAGCCGAATGTCCATTCAATTTGGCTGCCAGTCAAGGAACCCAAATGTGCAAACCATGCTTCTGTACCTTCTGGAAACTCATGACCCTCTACCCGGGTTTCATGTTTTTCAATGCAGTTGAGACCAGTCAGACCGTAATTCTATAACCCGGGCGATGGAAAAGGTGTTCTATCATCCAGATCTGTAAGAGTAAATTGCAACCCTTGAAGAACTTTCCCCCTGATTGACAAACAGTTAAAGCTCGATAGATTTATGCTAGGATCATTGGTACAAGAGTTCCATTAGCCTTTTTGATCATGAAGTCAGCCACTCCTACGAGTCCTAACTCTATATATCCATCACTCCTCGGGCAGATTAGAGTACCCAAGAATGTTACCCCGAAGGACAATCCCCCTCGTGCTTCCCATTTGCTTTGATTCCCTTGGTTGGTTAAACTGGTATTCAGAGCCTCAAAACCACGAGGGTCCCCATAATGACGGTAGAGGAAGTAGAATGTGCAGAATCCCTCAGCTAAGTTCTCATCTTTGACTTCCCGGCTAATGCTCAGAAGGTCCAGGAATTTGTTAGGAGTTACAGCTCTGGGTGCCACTGGGTATCGACTCCTGAGATTCCCGTTAAGGCCAGCATAGCCCGCTATCTCCTCAAGTGTTGGGGTTAGCTCAAAGTCAGATAAATGGAACACGTTGTGCGCTGGATCCCAAAATGGTATTAAAGCCTCAATTATGTCCAACCTTGGCTTAATCTTCAAGAGGCCGGTGAGCCCGCCTAAGGCTTTTATTACAGCACCTCTACTGACCTCCCTCAGGTCTCTCCACCACATATGGTGTCCTATCAGGATTTCCTATACAACTTTGAAAGGTATATTTTCAATAGTGCTCATCCTGCACATTTATTTAAAGTGATGGGTTAATAAAGAAAAATCATAATTT
Source organism: Nicotiana knightiana (assembly GCA_005239525.1). NCBI lineage: Eukaryota > Viridiplantae > Streptophyta > Magnoliopsida > Solanales > Solanaceae > Nicotiana > Nicotiana knightiana. The sequence goes on from ML375056.1 coordinate 137,055, forward strand.
ATTTTGACCCCAAAAGGAAGAGTGTTATTGTTGCAAAAATCTTAAAAAACGAACCACCTTTGCAAATACGGCTCTTCAGCACTTCAGGAAGGAAGATTTTAGGGCTGTGTTTGCTAATTGGGTCAAAGATTTGGAAAAGACCCTAGGTGGCTATTTTTGTAAAAACATCCTTCCGGCGCCCCGTCATGACATTTTGGCTATTTAGACAAAAAAGGTATCACCTAACTTTATTTATGACAAATTTCGTATTTTATTTTTTTTGCAAAAATAGGGTTGGACCCGATTAGGGTTGCCTACGTATCCCACACCGGTGGGAATCAAACATGCGTAGTTCGGGAAATTTGAGGCAATTTTTGAAAAATATGATACTAACTCATTTCATTTTTTGAAATACGTTTTCTTCTCTCCCTTATTTTTCAAAATTTTTGGCAGAGTTTCGAGGCATTTTTAAATATCGGGGTTTTCAAAAATCGGGTAAATTTTTTATCCTACCTCACTCTTGTTTTTTTTGTTATTTCTTTTTTTTAGCCGATCAACAAATAAGCCGAAATAAATAATGTACACATAGCAGGTAGATGCATCAGGATGGTCTTTTATTTTAGGTTGAACTGTCCTAGACAGACCCAACCCCTGTGTTGAGTCCCCTAAGTCAAATGCACGTGATGCAAACAAACGCACCTACTAAGGATCCGACATGAGGCTATATTATTCTAAGTTTAAATCCTGGGGTTTTTTTCTAGACCTGGATTACCCGAGCAGACAGCTCGAGCAGGGGGCAGCGTACCGGTAATACATAAGCTTCATCGGCTTTGCAACTTGTCCCAACCTCGTTCTAAAATTTGGATATGACTCTAACAAAAAATAAGTCACACGAAGTGCACACTTCCCAGATGATTTAGAAGACTCAGAGAGAAGAGGGTTTCGTGACAGTTTATATACAGTTCACATAATATCAAAGCGGTAAAGAGCGGCATTTAGCACATTAGGTTCAAACATGTATAAAAATCAAATAATAAAACCAAATATAACATTTATTCTAAGCTCGAATTCTCGAACCCTGAACCAGAGATTTTAGGTTCTGTATCCCCAGTAGAGTCGCCAGAGCTGTCACACCTCCTTTTTCCCGATAGGGGTGGGGATAAGGAAATTTTTCAAATTTAAGTGACATAACTGATTTTGAATTATTTATTAAATTTAGAGTCGCCACTTGGAATATTTATGGTCTCCCAAGTCACCGGTTTATTTTAAATCCCAAATCGAGGAAGTTTTGACTCTGTTTTAAAAGTGTGCGAACCTGAAATCCGGGTAAGGAATTCTGTTAACCCGGGAGAAGGTGTTAGGCACTCCCGAATTCCGTGGTTCTAGCACAGTCGCTTAAATATTAATAATTGACATAATTATTTAATTAATTACATGTCTTAAACCTATTGTGCATTTTTAAACCTTTTGAACCGCTTTTAATATTTATGGAATTATTCTCAAACAAGTCACGATGGCGTTCACTTGTTGTTTTGGACACGTTACAAACCGCGCGCACATGAAATGCACCCGCAATTTACATGTTTATTTTAATTATTGTTTGAAGTTGTAGTCGAGTAGCATAAAATACTAACCCGAATGTAGATTACGTAATCATGACTATGGTCATGATGATTTAATTACATATCTAAAGCAAAGTATTATTTTCATAAGTTCCATTGTTTTTAGCCTAAATTATTTATAATGTTAATCTTAAGAGGTATTTTTGGACTATAAAGTATATGTTTGTTCAAGGTCTTCTAAGACTAAGTTTGAGATTATTGTATGGCATGAGTGTGATGGAAGGAGTTATCTATTCTATATTTGTAATTGTGAGGCCTTTAATCTATTGACTAAACTTATTGGGTCTGGCATATTTAACTCAAATCAGCCCATGCCTATTCTAATTTGATTGACACAAATGGTTTACTACATGCATGATTTTTTCAATCTTTTTACAACTAAGTGTTTTAAGGTACAAATTAAGGACATGTCCATTAAATATTTATAGTCCTAAATGAAAGGAATAGGCTTATTATAAGTACTGTAAATCCGGCCCAGCTTTATGCCTAAGTACTAGGCCAGTCACGATTTTACCATTTCTTGCCCGTTTTTTAAGTTGGTTGACATAAAAAGACTAAAACATGTAAGATTGTTCCAAGTATTCTTAAAACTAAGTGTTGAGTTAAGGACATGGGCCATTAGAAATCTGGCCCAGTTTTTGTGTTAAGCATACTGGGCCAGTACCTTTTATACAACTTCTAAGAAAAACATGTTGTCTGGCCCAAGATCAATTTATACTAGAACACTTATCTATAAACAAAGTATTTGAACAAAATTTAAGCTGTTTCTAATTAAATCAGATACATATTGATACCTTGAGAATACCGTAAAGTACCCAAATCATTGGGTTTATATCCCAGGCCTAATGACCTGGGTTCAAACTTGTTTGAGCTAATTGGGCCACTTTTTACAAGTCTGATCCAATTCCTACATTCAATTTTAGAAGCAGGAATCTAAATCATCAAAAATAACAAGATGATTTAATTTATTACAATAGTCCAGAAAGAAAAAGGGAGGGGAGACAGTTGTTTTCAAAGCTGAAATTTTTACAAGGTCATAAAAATATAATTATACATAAAAATGAATGTCCTAAGCTAAATAGAAAATTGAAATTTCTGAGGTTTCAGCCTTAATCAGACTAGGGTTGCTCCTGGATTTAATCATAGAATCAAATACCTGCAATTTTACTGATTTTTTCTAACAACAAAACATAAGAAAAAGTTATGCATTATTATGGGGTGAATCTGACCAACTGGTGGCCAGATTCACTTTCCTAATGTTGTTTCAAACTAAGGACAGTATTGTTGTCCATGTACAAGTAACATTCATGCAAATCAGGAAGCACAAATAGCCATAACAAATTTCAGCTTAAACACAAACATAAATAGACATCTAACAAACAAGGTTTTATTTAATACAAAAAGGGATATTACATACCTTTAAAGAGAAAGAAAATAGCAAGAATATGTGACCAAATAAAGGTCAGAAAACCAGAATTTTTGTGAGCTCAACACAGCAACAAAAGACCAGCAGTAACAACCAGCAAGAATACCCAAGAATAACAGCTTGAGTAGACCAGAATTTTGAAAAGAAAATCGGCAAAAAGACCAGTTTTTTCCCCAGAAAAGCCATAGCCAAGAGAAAACCAATTTTTCAGAATGGTCTTGCACCCATTTTTTGGTACGGTGTTTTTTCTGTTTTTCAGAGTAGTGGTATATTTTCAGAATAGTATTTTCTAATGAATGTGTGTGTGTGTGTGTAAATTTCAAACTGAACTTCTCTAAATTGTGTGTTTTTGAGAGCAGTCTTTTTTATCTATTTTCAGAGTGTTTTTTCCTTATATTATATGTCTACTTGTGTGTAATTCTCTGTCATTTTCAGAGTGTAATATAGCCTATAAATAGGCTGCCTAGGGAGTGCATATGTTGGGAATATTCCTTATCCTTAATTCTGAAAATAGTACAAATATAGCTGTCCATTTTTATCATATTTTCAACATTTTTGTAACAGCTAGGACAGTTGTACCATTTCTAGAAGGTTCTTCTATTTACAGCCTCTTTTTACCCTGAAAATTACTATTTTTATCCAGAAAAATCTGATTCAATGATTTTCTTATTTTATTTTGATGTTTATCCTTATTCTAGAAGCTTCTTGAGCTGTTACAACCAAGATTCTTCACTTAAAATTCCTAAAATACCCTGAAATACCCCTTAATGTTCAAGGTTAAGTTATTCATTAATTTTGACTAATGTTAACTTAATTAAGTGATTAACACTAATGAAGAAGCTGGAAACTTAAACCTCTTCAAGAGCGAAATGGAATAGACCTAAACAGGATAATTATTTGAACCTAAATGAGTTATTTTCAGGATTTAGGTTAACTAATTCAAGTGATTCTACTATGGGAAATTAGTTAAGTAATTAAACATAGTTAGTTATCCTAAATTAGGAGTTAGGCTTTTAGTTTCAACCTAAGCTTAGGCTAACTAGTCCAAAGTTTTGGCAACAAGATTAGGGGCTAACCTAAAACAATACATGAGTAAGCTATTAGTGATTAATACACATAGTGATTGTTGCACTGTTTTACAAGTCGAAAGTATTGGAAACCCCTAAACTAAAATTAATTGAGTTACGCAAAAAATCAACAAATAGACCTACAATTAATTCAAAACAGTAATTAACAGAGAGATGAAAATATAGGAAGCATAAACTAATTAATCTAAGGATCCGAAACTAGACCTAATTAACAAGACAAACATGTCACCTAAATTGTGGTTGCCAAATTCAGTATTCCATTTTAAAATACAGATGAATGCTCAATAATTCAAGATGAATCAATTAAGTTCAAATAAACAGCTAACAATCAGGATTATCTATGATGGAAATCAATTAATTAATATACCTAAACAACTAATGGTCTAGCTTAGGGGGAAGAAACACAAAGAAATATTGACAATTAAACATCCTTTAATGGAAGGAGAATGAGAGTTTAGGAAACTTAAATTTATTAGTCTATGAATCAGAAAATATATCTAACAGCAAGAAACACATGAAAACAAGGTATGCATGCTAAGCTCATAATCAACTAGTTCCAGAAAGATTGAAAGAAAACCCTAAATTCAGAGTTCACGATTAAAACAGCCAAAACAGAAATTTAACCTAGGTAATTAACAAACACAGAGAGAGAGGGTGTACCAGCTAGGTTAGAACAAGTTTGGCCGGATTTGGTCGGCTCGCCGAACTTTGGGCGGATTCTGGCGGGTTTGAAACGAATCAAACCCACGTGAATCACTTGCTCTTGGCAAAAGCAAGTGACTCATGTATGTTCGAGCCATTTACTCGCTCTAATCCATTTAGGTTTAATTTTTTAGGATTTTCGATTCCTAGATCTAAAATTGGTGGAGTTTGGTGAGGTTTTTGGGAAAACGGGTGAGGGATTAGGGTTCGGGGCGAGGAGGAGATTGTATGTGGTGAGTTTGTTTGATTTTGGGGTTGGTCCGCCGCCGGTATGCGATTTTCAGGTGGTGGACGACGAGGGTTAGAGAGAGACGGGGAGCCGGGTTAGGGGTGTTGGGAGATGAGTTTGAAAGGGGGGGGAGGGTATTTGGAACAGTTATATAGGTAAGGGGGTCTTGAGTTCAAGACCGTTGGATCAAGATGATCCAACGGCTCGGGTTAATAGGGGCTAAACCAGTGTCGTTTTATTAAGTGAGGATTTGGACGGGTTTGGCATTTGGGCTGGTGTAGATGGGTATTAGGAAGAAGGGATTTGAGCCTGGTGTAATGGCCTAGTCCGGTTTTTAGCCTTTTAGCAAACTTAGGCTAATTAAAAATCAATTTAATCAATTCTAATTAAAATTCTAAAATATATTAATTAGTTTTAACCTAGTTTCATCCAATTATAATTTAATTAATGAGTTAATTAAAAGTGAAGCCATTAATTTAATACTCATAATTACTTAAAGAACAAGTTTTGTCAAAAATGATCAATTTATGCAACTAAGTATTACACTAAATCAAAGACCTAATTATGGAAGATAATGAAAGTTTTAAGATATTTTTTTTATTATTTTATATTTTATAAATTTAAAAAGATGAATTATGATCATACATTGCAAATAAACACTGAAATTCAACAAAAATCTATAAAATTAAATTATTTATCAAATTTTGTAGGAGTACTTAATAGGTGAAAAATTATATGCTCACAACCACTAAGCTATGCTTTTAGGATCTGTTGAGGAGATTCAAAGTATAAAATATAGAGGTACAAATCGGATTTTGCCTTATATGTATAGTATAAGTTTTCCGCAAAAGGGGTTCGGTAAACCCCTTCTACCCCCCTAAATCCGTCCCTGGATGCAACCCTTCCTCGAAACAGAGTGAATGCGATATAATTTGTGCACCAGGCTACCCCTTTTTCCTAAAGAAATAGATTGTTCCTATACTATTTTGAAAGAACTAATGCAAACACGCCAGAAGTGTAACTTCATGTTCATTATAATAATTTATGACCACGCTTGAATAATTAGTCACTCTAACAACAAATACATCAAAAAGATGACCACACTTGAAAATTTATGCGGTAAAAGAAATTACTTGAAAAAATCATAAGAAATTCAACTTCATGTTCATTATAATAATTTAAACCAGTCATGCAGATATAATTGATCTTTATTTTGCTTAAAAAAAGACTTGGGTAATTAATAAGTGACTGGATAGCAAGAAATAGAATTAAATTATAAATTATCTTTTATTATTTTTATGGGAATTTAGAGAGGAATAAATGGAGACAAACCATAGGCAACAAAGAGCATCATTACCAAGATAGCAAATGCCATGAAACACAAGGAGCGAGCCATAGTCACTTCGAATGAGTTAAAAAGGATATGTGAATGAGCAGTAACTCAACAAAGATATTTATAGGCGTTGAACTAAGAGTAGACAAATTTTGAAGCAAAAATAAAAAAAGGAAAATCTTGAAGCGAAAAAAAAGAAAAAAGAAATAAGAGGAGATAAATTTAGTCCAACAACGTGAAGCAAATTATTGCACCGGAGTTGTTGGTAATTTGAAGTTTGGAGATACATTTTGTTTTTGTCTCTCACGATATTAGGACCTCAACTAGTGTTGATACGGCATGTGTACAGGTAAAGTACTCCTTATAACATACTTACGACTTAAAATCGAGATTTCTGTTTAAGGACGAAGGAATCACATCAATTGCACTACAATTCTTGATGGTCTAAAAGTATCCCAAGGTTGGATCTTTATAAGAAATAAATAGCAAAAATAAAACTTTTTCTAATGATAAATATTGTTTTAGTCACGCTACGACACAAGAGGAGGGTTAATTGGATAGCTAACACTTCTAAAAATTCTTCCAAAGTTTTCAAAAATTTGCTTAACCTATAGAATCTAGACGATGGAACTGGTTCTCAAATTTATCCTAGTTACCGCAGGTAATAACAACGATGAATAAAGTAAAGAACGCACAAATTTATACATGAAATACCACATTGTGGCTCAAAGATGTAAAAATCACGACCTAATCTAATAATATTTAATTCAAACTCCACTAAACTTTCCCTCTCACTACTAGAAATCTGGTAAAACCGACCAAAAAAACAATCAACTTTGGTCGATAATGGCCAATAATCGTCCAAAACACGACCATTTACGTGTGGACGGTATTTTAGAGGTCGGAAAGGCATACCGACCAAAGTTGGTCGAAAATTACCGACCAACTTTGGTCGGTCAATTAAATTAAAAAAAAATGTTGCAAAAAAAATCGACCAAAGTTGGTCGATGTTTTAATTATGTAATCATAAGATTCACCATCTGGGAATCGAACCAGTGTCTGTACAGTGGCAGGATACTATTCTACCACTAGACCATTGGTGTATTTTGTTTTAAGACTGCTTTTTATTTGATTTATACTCTTTAATTGTATTTTCGCATGAAAATAACCGACCAAAGTTGGTCGGTTTTTTAAAATGACCGGCCGAATTAACCGACCAATTTTGATCATTTTTTTAATATTAATTTTTATTTATTTTAATTGAAAAACCGATCAAAATTGATCGGTTTCTTGAAAAATAAATTTGATTGTACTCAAAAATAGTTTCCCGCATTTTTGCACCAAAGAAAACCGACCAAAGTTAATCGATTTCGTAAAAAAAATTAGATTTTTTGGTCGGTCCACCTTAACATTTTTTGCTGAATTTCCAGTAGCATCTAAGGATTAAATAGAAGTGTGTAACTTGTCTCGAGAAAACAAAAATAGGGGTGTATTTAGAGAGTTTCTGCCTTTCTCGGTTCACGTGAACTCATGCATCTCCCTTCCCAGATCATTTTATAGTAGTATAATATTATCTTTCTTTAAAAAGCTCAAGTATATATATATATATATATATATATATATATATATATATATATATATATATATATATATATATATATCACCATTCTAAGTTCAAAGAGTTTTATTGTGCAATGACTATTTAGTGCACCTATTACAAGAAACCGAGGTTTTAAATTCCATGTTTGTCTTGTTGTTTTTTCCTATCTTTTCTATAATTGAAACATCATGTATTCTTTGTAAGAACATAAAGATTAAACTCATCCAATATAAATATTGAATTATTCGTTTTATAATGGTGCACGGTGCACTCCCGGATATACATGTCTCCACCATGATACTGAATCATTTAATCTACTTAGTTCTTCACATGTCACACCAAAACTTTGGCCAAAAAATTAATAGAAGTTAAAAGTTGTTCAATTTGGTATAATACAAAAATAAATTTGATATTTTACCAGAACGTAACAGATAAAAAAGGTGGCATTCAAATTTTACCATTGCTCTCGCGACACGTGAAAGAAGAAACAAGTGCAGATTATCAAAATTGTCCAAATGGCAGAATCACATGCTGCAGTTTGAAGTACAGTACTATACTTCATATGAGTTGTGAACTCATTTTCACAATGTAAGAACACATGAGCTAAGAATTTAAAATTTATGAGTTCGAAATTTGTAGGGGCAAAGTTACGAGAGTAAGGGAGTATGGATAAATTTCATTCGTCAGAAAATTATATTATATTTTAAGGCAGTTCGGTACGTAAAATATTTCGTACTTATGTAGGGTGCGAGAAAGAACCGCATCCCTAGGAGTATGTTGTAGAAAGTATGTCCTAATGGAAGCATTAGTAGCTATTTTCACTGTTCAAGTCTGTGACGTATAAGTCATACGGAGATAACTTTTTTGTTATTCCAAGGCTTCCCCTCCAAAAGTTATATAATTTATATAGTTAAAACAATTTTTTATGTATATTGTAGAAGATAAATTTTTTTACTCTTTTATTTTTTGTATATTTTAAATTCCCTTTGTAAAAATCTTCGCGTCGCAACTACTTTAGTAAAAGAATATCCAAATGGTCATAAGCAGACAAACTTGAGTGTTCCACAATGTCAGAATCACATGCTGGTAACACTTGAATAAGTACTCTGTACTTTGTACAAGTATTAATAATTTGCCGATAGACACGTTTTTAAAAATTATGTGGAAAAAACATTACATGTACAACCTGACATATGACACACCTACTATAGTATGGTGATAAATTTTGGAGTAACTTCACATTTACTATATAACTTTTCTTCTTCTTTTTTTTCTTTGGTTGAAAGTTTCTCTTTTCTTTCATTTTACGTGTTTTAATTGACTGAACTTGAAATTTTAATAAATAAATGAGTGTGTTTGGATCTTATGTTCTTAAATTAAATATATGTATAAAATATATCAAAATGACCTTTGAATCTTTTAAACTTAAAACATATATTATGTGCAATATATAAAAATTAAATTATTACTAAATATTGAAGGTGATATTAGTCTTCAATACAGACTACTAAAAGCAAAGAGGCAAGTGAGATAGTCGAATTTGGGATCACCGTTTAAGTCATAGCCACAATATACTCTGCAAGTTAGTCACTTCTACAAATTTTAGACAAGCGTAATTAAAAATCGCAAAAATTTGAGTCCGAAGTTTGGCCAAGCAAACAGCAAAGCTTGAAGTTTGACTTGTCAAGAACAAACATCCAACATTTTTGCATGAAGTTTGGCTTGCTAAGGCAAACTTCCGACATTTTTGCCTGAATTTTGGCTTGTCACGGCCAACTTTTGACTTTTTGCCTGAATTTAGGCTTGTCAAAGCTAATTTCCGACATTTTTATCTGAAGTTAAGACATGACCCCATATTCTCATCTTTTTTATCTAAAGTTTGTGAAAAAATTAACCTTTAATTTATTTTTTTCATCTCTCTAACAACTTTTTTTTCTTCTTCCTTCTTCACAGAACACTATCTTCCTGCCGGTACTCCGGACCAGGGGCAGATCTATGTAAAGGTGACGGCGTGGTATGCCACCCAGTCACTCGGATAAAATTTCACGTACTTAGTAGTGTTTTACTAGTATTTCATGTAAAAAAAAGTATATAAATAATTTGTGGCACCCCAACAGGGGCGAAGCCACCTTTTACAAAGGGTGATCAACTGACCATCCTTCATCAAAATATTACGAAAAATTACATTGTGTATATAAATACAATACTGATTTTAGATGTATAAAATACATGTTGAACACCCTTTGTCAGAATTTTTTATTAGTTCTTTCAAGTTTGAACACCCTTGAAAACATTTCTGACTTCGTCACTGCACCCCAAATCTCAAAATGATTGTAGGTACCATGGTCAAAGTAGCCCTTCCCAAGCCCGGTACTCAAGATCGAACCTTCGTTAACTCATGCTGAATACTTATTTGTGTTCCTTCTTTCCAGATTGTTTTCTTTTCTCCTCCTTTTCTTAATTTCTTTTATCTTCATGTTGATATTTTCCCTATATACAATCTCATTTTTATTAGTAGTACTTTGGGTCTATTATGCAGGGGATTAGAAGATTGATGAAGATGTCACATATCGTATTCGGGCGGGATGGATGAAATGGAGACTCGTTTTCTGTATTTTGTGTGACAAAAAGGTGCCACTGAAACTTAACGGTAAGTTCTACATAGTGATGGTCAGACCAATGATGTTGTATGGGGCTGAATGTTGGCCAGTCAAGATCGCTCATGTCAAGAAGATGAAGGCAGCAGAGATGAGAATGTTGAGATGGAAGTACGGGCACACCAGGTTAGATATGATTAGACATGAGGTTATTCGCGGCAAGGAGGGTGTGGCCTCTATAGAGGACAAGATGCGGGAAGCACGGGTTAGCTGGTTTGGTCATGTGAGGAGGAGGAGCACAGACGCCCTGGTGAGAAGGTGTGAGAGGTTGACATTGGAGGGCCTCGGAGAGGTAGATGTAGGCCAAAGAAGAGGTGAGGAGAGGTGATTAGGCAAGACATGGCACAACTTCATCTGACTGAGAACATGACTCTTGATAGGAAGTTTCAGAGGTCAAGGATTAGAATAGTAGTGTAGGTAGTCTAGAGTATTCATAACAGTAGTATTGGCACGCAGTTTCGCTTTCTGCTGGCGGTAGGTTTTTATGACTAACCTCTTTCATTATTGATCACCTTACTATCTTGTTTTTATTCTGCTTTTATATAGCTTTTTGGTGATATCCCTTCTTGTCTATGTTCTCATTAATGTGGTGCTTATGCTTTCCTGAGCCAAGGGTCTATTGAAAACAGTCTCTGTGTCCTCACAAGATAGGGGTAAGGTCTGTGTACACACTACCTTCCCCAAATCCCGCTGTGTGGGATAATACTTGATCTCATTGTTTTTAATTTGAATATGTTTTTAATAATTTTTCTTTCTTATGTAGTTAATATTTTTTTTCCATGAAAGAACCAGATATATTCAGTGTCGTTATCATGTGTTTATTTATGCACCAAAACATCTTGTAAAGCAAACCAATTAACTCAAAAAGGATTGAACCGAATCAAACCGAATTAATTTAAATATAGCGAACCGGCCAAATGCATATATACCTTATGAATTTAACCTCTTTGACTACCGGTAAGTTTACATTAAATACAGTGGCGCTCGCAACCACCAAATTCAGGATCCGCCTCTTCTCTGGACTCTCCTTCAAGATATTTTTATAAAGAAAATAAAATAATTTGCTATTTTCAATATATTGTGTCGCATTATATCGGAAACTTTGGTATCGATAATGTCCATTTATAAGCTTCTCTCGGAAAAAGGTGCATTTTTAATAGTGTAACAAAAAAAAATTTACACTGACTTATAACAAAGTTAATAATATCAGTGTGCTTGTTTGTTATTTCTTTCATCAGTGTCTTATTACTGAGTTCCTTTTTTTTTCTTCCTTGTTTCTCTTTTTGCATATCAAGAGGATAGAAAATAGTTAACTTTAACTTTTCTTCAAAAAATTTTGTTCTTGAGATTGGGTCCAAATCATCTCTAGTACCTACTATTATAAAGTTAGATTGATTTTTAGTTCAAATTGATCCATGAGAAACTTTGCTACAATATTTTTAAAATAATTTTTTTTGGCGTCATTCGAGAATGTTTAAGTGTAGTTCGGACGCGTTCGGCGAAGTATGAAAGTTGAAACAGGTGTTTTGATCGTCAATTCATAGTTTGGATGTTTTTTGGTGTGATTTGAGGCCTCGAGCAAGTTTGCATTATGTTTTTGGAATGGTTGGTATGACTGAACGGGGTCCCGGGGGCCTCGGATGTGTTTCGGATGGGCTACGGGTCATTTTGCCATGTTAGAGCCATTGTTTTTGAGATCTGGTACATCCTTCTTCGCGATTAGCGAAGAGCAAAGTATTGTTCCAAGCCTTGAATTGCGATCGCAGAAGAAAATTCGTGATCGCGTAGAAGGATTTTCTGTTGTCAGTGATCTAACTTCGGGAGCATATATCTTGCAATTTATAAGGAATGGGATAATTCAAAAATGAAAGTTGTAGACTTTTAAATCTAATTTTCAGAAAATTAAACCGTTTGTCATTTGAAATTTTGTAGAAAAAGTTATGCTCATTTGTTCCATTATAATAATTCACAATTCAAAAATAAACAGCAAATATAGCATAAAATCATTTCTTTAGGTCTTAGCGCCCCAATAATAGTCTAAACAACTCTAAACAAAACTTCCCAAGACTGGAGTCAACATGGTCACGAGCATCTACGAAATAAAACTAACTCTACTAATGTCTTAAATAAAGTCTAGGAATAAAATACTAAAACTAAATAAGGAAGGGAAATGGAGAAGTTGTGGACATTGGACAGCTACATCGAAATCCCGTAAAACTGCTGCTAACGAACAGAGACAGCTACTGCTCCTAACCGGCACCTGGATCTGTGCACAGAGGCATAGGGAGTAATGATGAGTACGCCAACTCAGTAGTAATGAAAATAAATCACAGTCTGAGAAATACGAAACACACAACACGGATACACCAATTCACAAAAACAGTAAAACACCAAGTCACCATAAAGTATTCATCAAATACATAGGTTTGAAAACCAATTTCCAGAAATCCTTTTGAAACAAGTATAATATCAATATATTTCAGTAAAATTCTCAGTAAAAATCAGTTTGAAAAACGATGTGAATCGTAGTAAAAAATTCAGTAAAATTTTCATAAATCTGCCCCTCGGGCCAAAATCATTTCTCGTAGCAATTGCCCATCAGGCATCCTCACCATCACTCTGTATCAGCCCATCAGGCATCCTCACAGTCACTCAGTATCAGCCCATCAGGCATTCTCACAATCACTCAGTATCAGCCTATCAGGCATCCTCACAATCACTCAGTATCAGCCCATCAGGCATCCTCTTAATCACTCAGTATCAGCCCCGCGGGAAACATCACACAGTAGGTACATGCGCTCACTGGGGGTGTGTAAAGACTCTGGAGGGGCTCCTACAGCCCAAGCGCTATAACAAGCCACATCATGACATAAATCATTCACAATATAGGCCCGCAACCTCACTCATATCATTACATCCTCACAATATAGGCCTGCAACCTCACTCAGTCAAACACTCTCAACTTGCCCTTCAGGCCATAAGTATATCGGGTTCTCGACCCAAAATAGTGTTTCATTTTCAAGAAATAGTATCAAAATGCTCTGAGTGTCAAAACAATTATCAAGAAAAGACTTAGTGAAAATCATAACATATCAAGTGAGGAAAAATAGTAAAAACAGCCCCAAGGGGTAAACAGATCGGCATTAGGCCCCAAACATGGCTTACAGCCTAAATCATATCAAAATATATCAATACTATTAAGCATAGGCTTAAAAATCGGTTTCGCAACTCAATAGTTGCCTAAATAGGGAATATATTTCCAAAGTTTCAATCTTTGCATTCCAAAACCCGTGAAAGGGTGCATAGTCCGGGGTTTCATACCCTCAGGACAGGATTTAAAGGCATTACTTACCTCAAACTTGCCCGGGAACTATTCCGCAATACGCTTGCCTCTCGAATCAACTCCCGGGTGATCCAAATCTACCAAGTTCAGATTTTTATCATCAAATTATGCTTAAGGAATGAATTCTAATTGAAAAGTACCAAATTTAGCTCAAAACTCGAAATTAGTCAAAACACGACCCTCGAGACCGCATCTTGGAACTTAGAAATTTTTATACCAAAATGTTCTTCGTCATCTCACGAGTCTGTACATATAAAGAACGCTAAAATCGGAGTTCGTTTGACCCCTCAAATCGACCCCTAAAGGTCTCATAATCTCAAGCCCTAACCCCATCTTTTCTACTGATTTTCATGAATTAAACACCGAGATTATGTTCCTTAATCACCTATAATCGAGTTTTAAGGTCCAAAATACTTACCTCTATGAAGAACACTGATTTTCCCTCTTCAAAATCGCCCCAAAGCTCTTTTCCCGTTCAAAAATGGTGTAAAAATAGGTTATGGTCGCGGAGGGTTTAATTTTATATTGCCCAGGTATACACACTGTGCGATCGCGGCTCCATCTGTGCGTTCACGGTGAAAAAAATTTACCCGCCCTTATTTAACCCTATGCGAACGCGGCCTCCTCTATGCGATCGCATAGAAATTTTCCAACAGCCTTCTCCAACTCTTCCAACTCTGCACCGCCTCAATCTTCTTTGGATCAACCTGAATACCCTCACTAGACACCACGTGCCCCAAGAAAGCTACTGAACCAAGCCAAAACTCACACTTGGAGAATTTTGCATAAAGCTTCTCCTCCCTCAATCTCTGTAACACAACCCTCAAATGCTGAGCATGCTCTTCCTGGCTACGGGAATAAAGCAGGATGTCATCAATGAATACAATGACGAACGAATCAAGGTAAGGCTGAAACACGATGTTCATCAATTGCATGAACGCGGCTGGGGCATTGGTCAGCCCAAATTACATAACCAAGAATTCATAATGACCATATCTGGTCCCAGAATTACATCAAAATCAACCATACTGAGTAACATCAAGTCCACTCAGGTCTTTAGACCCCCAATAGATATAAGACATGACCGATACACACGGTCCACAATAATAGTATCGCCCACCGGAGTCAAAACATGAACAGACGTAACTAAAGACTCACGGGGCATATTCAGAAAGTGGGCAAAATAAGATGAAACATACAAGTACGTGGAACCAGGGTCAAATAAAGCCAAAGCATCAGTGTGACAAACTGAAATAGTACCTGTAATCACTGTATCTGAGGCCATAGCATCAGCCTTGCCGGAAGTGCATAGATACATAGCTGGCCTCCACCTGCTCGACCTCCCCCTCTAGGGCGGCCTCTAGTTGCCTGACCACCACCCCTAGTTGCTTGGGTAGGTGGTGAAGTGGCTGGGGTTGAAGCCAAGGGCTGAACCCTCTGCTGAGATGAACTACTAGGACGACGGGGACACTGCCTCCACTCATGACCGAACTCTCCACACTCATAACAACCACCTGGAGCTGGAGATGAAAACTGACGAGAAACCCTGCCACCATGATAACCACCAGACGAATCATACATAGAAGAACCCTGATAAGATGATTCCCTGGAAGAACTCTGAACTGGAAGGGCACTAAAAGATGAACGTCCCTGATAAGAACTGCGAGGACCCTGCCCCGAAGATACACCACTGTAAGCTGCACGAACTGGTTGTGGAGGTCTAAAGGGACGACCTCTGCTGTGCTGAAACTGCCCTCTGGAAGGGGCACCACTGAAGTTGCCTGATCCCCGAGGCTTTTTGGCCTCCCTCTCCTCACGTTCCTGCCTACGAACCGACTCAATGTCCCGAGCAATGTCAACTACCTGCTCAAATGTAGCTCCAGACTCTCTCTCCCTAGTCATCAAAATCCGAAGCTGATATGTGAGACCATCTACAACCCTCCTGATATGCTCCCTGTCAGTAGGGACAATCTCAGAAGCATGCCTAGCCAACTCGGAACATCTCGTACTGAGTAACTAACAACTCTCCCTGGCGCAGCTGCTCAAACTGTCTGCGTTGCTCCTCTCTGTGGGATTGAGGAACATACTTCTCCAAAAAGAGCGTGGAGAACTGCTGCCAGGTGAGTGATGCTGAACCAACTGGCCTACACCTCTCAAATGCCTCCCACCAAGTGAAAGCAGCACCAGCAAACTGAAATGTAGCAAATGAGACCCCGTTGGTCTCCAAAATACCCGCAATACGTAGTATCCTCTGGAACTTATCTAGAAACCCTTGGGCATCCTCGCCCTCTGTACCGCTGAAAGTCGGAGGCGGAAGTCTGCTGAACCTCTCCAGCCTGCGCTGCTCATCCTCAGGCATAGCAGGAACCACATAGTCCCGAACTGGGGCAACCGGCTGGGCTGGGACTACCCCCAGTGCCTGAATACCCTGTACAGTCTGCTCAGGTGTCCGGGCAGCTGGAGTCTGAACACCTCCCCTGGCCTGAGCTGCAGTGGCAGTAGTAGACGTAGCAACTTCCTGAGCCAAACTGGTACACACCGTCTATCTGAGCCAAGGTCTCATGAAGACCCGGAATAACCATAGGCACTACCGGTGCCTGAGCCTGTCCCACTGGAGAACCATCGGCGGGAACCTGATCCTGAACGATAGGGGATCTTGTGGTACTGTCCCGGCTGCTGCGCGGGCTGGTCCCCTACCTCTAACACGGCTCCGACCCCTTGTGGGTCTGGCTGGTGTCTGGTCACCCTGATCGGTATTGCGTGTCCTCACCATCTGTTAGAGAATGAAACAATATAAGTTTAGATTTCAAGAACTAATAGATTAGCACGAAAGAGTTCAACAAAGATAAAGAGTTTACTAAGAGTTCTACAGCTTCTCGAAGATAAATACAGACGTCTCCGTACCGATCCGCAAGACTCTATTGAACCTGCTCATGACCGTTGAGTCCTATGTAACCTAGTGCTCTGATACCAAATTGTCACGACCCCAAATCCTAACAGGTCGTGATGGAGCCTATCGTGGAACTAGGCTAGCCAACCATCACCTTACTATGCATTTGTTCCATTATAATAATTCACAATTCAAAAATAAACGGCAAACATAGCATAAAATCATTTCTTTAGGTCTTAGCGCCCCGATAATAGTCTAAACAACTCTAAACAAAACTTCCCAAGACTGGAGTCAACATGGTCACGAGCATCTACGAAATAAAACTAACTCTACTAATGTCTTAAATAAAGCCTAGGAATGAAATGCTATAACTAAATAAGGAAGGGAAATGGAGAAGTTGTGGACGCTGGACAGCTACCTCGAAATCCCGTAAAACTGCTGCTAACGAACATAGACAGTTACTGCTCCGAACCGGCACCTGGATCTGTGCACAGAGGCACATGAAGTAATGATGAATACGCCAACTCAGTAGTAATGAAAATAAATCACAGTCTGAGAAATACGAATCACACAGCACGGATACACCAATTCACAAAAATAGTAAAACACCAAGGCACCATAAAGTATTCATCAAATACATAAGTTCGAAAACCAATTTCCAGAAATCCTTTGGAAACACGTATAATATCAATATATTTAAGTAAAATTCTTAGTAAAAATCAGTTTGAAAAACGAAGTGAATCGTAGTCAAAAACTCACAAAAGTTTTCATAAATCTGCCCCTCGGGCCAAAATCATTTCTCGTAACAATTGCCCATCAGGCATCCTCACAATCACTCAGTATCAGCCCATCAGGCATCCTCACAGTCACTCAGTATCAGCCCATCAGGCATCCACACAATCACTCAGTATCAGCCCCACGGGCAACATCACTCAGTAGGTACCTGTGCTCACTAGGGGTGTGTACAGACTCCGGAGGGGCTCCTACAGCCCAAGCGCTATAACAAGCCACATCATGTCATAAATCACTCACAATATAGGCCCGAATCCTGACTCATATCATAACATCCTCATAATATAGGCCCGCAGCCTCACTCAGTCAAACACTCTCAACTTGCCCTTCAGGCCATAAGTACACCGGGTTCTCGACCCAAAACAATATTTTTTTTTCAAGAAATAGTATCAAAATGCTCTGAGTGTCAAAACAATTATCAAGAAAAGACTGAGTGAAAATCATAACATATCAAGTGAGGAAAAATAGTAGAAACAGCCCCCAAGGGGTAAACAGATCGGCACTAGGCACCAAACATGACTTTCATCCCAAATCATATAAAAATATATCAATACTATTAAGCATAGGCTTAAAAATTGGTTTCGCAACTCAATAGTTTCCTAAATAGGGAATATATTTCCAAAGTTCCAATCTTTGCATTCCAAAACCCGTGAAAGGGTGCATAGTCCGGGGTTTCATACCCTCAGGACAGGATTTAAAGACATTACTTACCTCAAACTAGTCCGGGAACTATTCCGCAATACGCTTGCCTCTCAAATCAACTCCCGGGTGCTCCAAATCTACCAAGTTCAGATTTTTATCATCAAATTATGCTTAAGGAATGAATTCCAATTGAAAAGTACCAAATTTAGCTCAAAACCCGAAATTAGTCAAAACACGACCCCCGGGACCGCATCTTGGAACTCAGAAATTTTTATACCAAAATGTTCTTCGTCATCTCACGAGTCCGTACATATAAAGAACGCTAAAATCGGAGTTCGTTTGACCCCTCAAATCGACCCCTAAAGGTCTCATAATCTCAAGCCCTAACCCCATCTTTTTCCACTGATTTTCATGAATTAAACACCGAGATTATGTTCCTTAATCACCTATAATCGATTTTTAAGGTCCAAAATACTTACCTCTATGAAGAACACTGATTTTGCCTCTTCAAAATCGCCCCAAAGCTCTTTTCCCGTTCAAAAATGGTGTAAAAATAGGTTATGGTCGCGGAGGGTTTAATTTTATATTTCCCAGGTATACACACTGTGCGATCGCGGCTCCATCTGTGCGTTCGGGGTGAAAAAAATTTACCCTCTCTTATTTAACCCTATGCGATCGCGGCCTCCTCTATGCAATCGCATAGAACAAATTTTCCAACAGCCTTCTCCAACTCTTCCAGATAGCCTCTAGTATAATGGTCATAACGTTTTGTACAAAAACCAAATTACAATTGGCTTAACTTTCAGAAAACTAGACATCAAAATCTAGAACTTTCATTTTTGGATCATCTTCAAATTCTTTATAGATTGTGAGTTATAAGCTTCCAAAGTCGGGACAGTGCAGCAGAAATTTTACTCTGTGTGATCGCGGGAAGCCTTGTGCGATCGCACAGCACAACTAGATTTTTCTAAATTTTCTCTGTGCTAACACATCCAAATCAATGGTATCGCACTGTACACCCCTGAAGCCAAAAGCCAGCAACTAGAAATTGCCTAGAAATGGCCCGAAACCACCCGAAACTCACCCGAGACCCTCGAGACCTCAACCAAAACATACCAACACATCCCATAAAATCACACAAACTTAGTCGAGCCTTCGAATTACCAAAAACAACGCAAAAACACTAAATCACATTGAATTCAAGCCTATGAGCTTTGAAATTTCTAAATTCCACCAACGATGTCGAAACTATCCAAAAAACATCCGATTGACCTGAAATTTTGCAAACATATCCAAAATGACATTACAAACCTGTTCCAACTTCCGAAATTCCATTCCGACCCCGATAGCCTATTTTCCTCTGTCGACTGGAAACCGCCAAAAACTAACTTTCGCCAATTCAAGCCTAATTCTACACCGGACATCACAAAAATATTACGAACACACTCCTAAGTCCCAAATCACCTAACGAAGCTATTCGAGCCATAAAATCCGCATTCCGAGGTCGTTTACCAATAAGTCAACTCTCAATTGACTTTTCCAACTTTAAGACTATTTTTAAAGACTAAGCGACTAAACTCTCACTACAACCATTCCGATTTCAAGCCTACCAACTCTAACACATCAATAACAATATAACCAACCTATGACAAGTCAATAACAGTAATTATAATGCAGGTTCTACGTAACGACTAACCGGGTCGTTACAATAAGAAAGATTGCAATTCAGAGGTGTTAATGAGCAGTAATTCGACGGAGGTATTTATAGACGTTGAACTAACAGTAGACAAATTTTTAAGCAAGAAAAAAAGGAAATACATTTTTTTTTGTCTCTCATCGGTATACGAAAATTTGGAAGAAAACTTAAAAATAGTATTTTTAGATTTAGACCATGGAATTGGACATGGATAGGAATAAATTATATATTTCAGTTCGTGGTGTTATTAGTAATTTTTATCTTCAAAAATTTTCGGAATCCAGGCACGTGGGCCCGAGGGTTGACTTTGTTGACTTTTCGAGAAGAGTTAGGAATTATACATCGTTAAATTGTAAGCATTGGAGTATATTTGACTGATTTGCATGTTGTTTGACTAGTTTCAGATCGTTTGGCTTTGAGTCGAGGAGTTATAGAGGCATTGGAGCCGGTTATGGAATTTTGGGGCGAGGTAAGCCTCATGTCTAACCTTGTGATAGGGAATTACCCTTTAGGTGTTATTCTTGTTATAAGCTACTTGTTGTGGGAGTTGCGCACGTATGAGGTGACGAGTATCTGTGCGCATGCTAGAATTCCTGATTATGTCTGGGTAGACTAGGATTCGCGCCATGCTTTATTTGTATTAGTTGATTTATTCTTGCATGCTTAGTTACTTCATTTCGCATTGCGACCTGAGACTAGGCTTGCGTAGCGTAATGGAGTCGCTATTGTAAGAGATTTGACGAGCTACTTGATTGGCCACAGAATAATTGTGCTTACCTTACAAGTTTCTCTCGCGTTGGTTTTCATCGAAAAGCTTCTTTAAATTTCATAACCTCCATGTATATTCGTGAGTGGGGTCAAGGACCCGTTAAAGCTTCTTATTCTAATGGGATCAGGCCATTCGCCTCGGCAGGATTATGTACCACACTCTTATGGGATCAGGTTGTTCGCCTCAGCAGGATATTGTAACACACTCTTATGGGATCGGGCCGTTCGCCTCGGCTGTATCATAATCTTATGGGATTGGGCCGTTCGCCTCGGTAGCATCATATTCTTATGGGATCGGGATGTTCTCCTTGTCATTTCTATAAAACACTCATATGGGCTCGGATTTTTCGCCTCAGCAACTTCATGAAATACTCTTATAGGATCGGGTTGTTCACCTCGGCAGAATCGTGCGTAGTATTTGACAAGAATAAATCAACT
>ML375056.1:159780-215666 GCA_005239525.1 Nicotiana knightiana
TATATATATATATATATATATATACACACACTCCGGTTTGAGGAGGTATCCGATAATTGAGAGCTAGTGTTCACCGTTCAGGGGAGGATCGTATCACGTGCCCATATTTGCTTACATTGTTTATTTACCATGCCTCATACTTGTTTACTTTCTACCGTACTTGATTTATTGGACCGCTAGTAAGTGCCGACGTCGATCTCTCATTACTACTTCTCGAGGGTCAGGCTATATACTTATTGGGTACACGTTGATTTACATACTCATGCTACACTTCTGCACTTATAGTGCATGTATATATTTCTGGTGGTCTTTTGGGCGCAAAGGTACGGCTATTGCATGTACTTTACGGTGAGTTGCATCCCATGTTACGATCCGAGGCATACAGAGTCTCCATCAGAATTATTTACATTTTCTTGTCTAACTTGTATTCCAGACAGATGTTGTATTGTTATTGTACCTTCTAGTAGATGCTCATCCACTTGTGACACCGGCTTTTGGAGATGTTCTAGAATTGTTATGGATTGTTTTACATTGATATACTTTTACTTATTATTTTTAATTAAGCTATACATAATTACAATTTATTTTAATGCACTGACCTTTCTATTTAAATAAGATTCATAATTTTAAAAATAATAAAATAAATAATTAAGTGTTGGCTTGCTTAACGGCGACGTTCAGCGCCATCACGGCTTATGATTTTGGGTCGTGAGATATATGACCACAACAAAAGAAAAAAATCTTATTTGATAATAAACATTTTATACATAATTAATGTTTGTAAGGGTTGGATGGGTTGGACTATGATCCAGATTTTAGCCCATTTTGAGCCAGCCATCTCAGCCAAAGTATGACCCGCTCATTTATACCGTCCAAAATCAGCCAACCCGTTCATTTATTGACTTTACCCATTTTAACGCGTCCAAAATCAGGCGAATCCACCAATTCGACACCCTTTATATAAAAGATTATAAAGGAGAAATAACAGAAGGGAAAGTTAGCAAAATGGACAATATAAACAAAGACCATAGAAGGTCATTTTCGTTAAAAGTACACAAATAAACTTAGTGCAAGATTGCACGAAGGATTGAATTGCCACACTTATTTAAAGTGTAACAAAAGGCTACTAAAAGCCAATTAAAACACAACATTACACTTTTAAGAAAGGTAGCAACTTTATTATGTGTGACACTGCATCCTTAATTTCTTCTAATCTCTAATTAGTTATCCATTATCTCTTCTTCAAGCAAAGCTGCAGCCAAAGTTTTTGCTTCCTCAGCTAAAATTTCAGCTCCTATTTTGATCATCTTCTCATCAAACACACATGGCTTAGTGCATAGGCACCTTCTGAGGATTTTGCTACAATGACCATCAGTAAATTTCTCACTGAGACAAGCTTTTCTGCATGGTAGTTTGGAAATGCATAATCCAGTGAATGTATTGCTTTCTGCTTTGCATTCTCTAGCTTGCACCTCTACAATCATTCACATTTACTATCAAATGTTAGAACAACAGAAAATATGGAATTGAAAGAAAGCTTTTAAACATAAATAAATTCACGGCCATGGAGAAAAAGGTTCGAGCCATGAAAGCAGTGGAAGCAGTCATTAATTCTTGTATTAGAGTAGGTTGTCTACATCACACCCCTTGGGTGCAGCCCTTCCTCGGGCCCTTCGTGAATGCGGCATGCTTTGTGCACCTGGCTGCCCTTTTTTTTCTAAAGAAATGTATTGCTCTTATACTATTTTGAAAGCATGCACATTTTTTCAGGATTTCTCAAAGCCGCCAGACGTATACTGCGGATTAATTTGTCACTCTAACAACAAATGCATCAAAAAAAGATGACCATACTTGAAAATTTATGCGGTAATAAAAAAAATTACTTGAAAAAATCATAAGAAGTTTAACTTCATGTTCATTATCATAATTTAAACCAGTCATGCAGATATAATTTATATTTATTTTGCTTAAAAGAAGACTTGGATAATTAAGTCACTAGATAGCAAGAAACAAAGTTATACTATAAATTATACTGTAATACTTTTACGGGATTTTAGGGGTATAAATGGAGACGAACCATAGGCAACAAAGAGCATCATTGCCAAGACTGCAAATGCCATGAAACACAAGGAGCGAGCCATAGTCTCTTTGAATGAGTAAAAAAGGATAGAATTTTAATAATAAGAAAGATTGCTACTCAGAATTGTGAATGAGCAGTAACCCGACAGAGGTTTTTATAGGCAATGAAATAAGAGTAGAAAAACTTGTACTTATCTTTTGAAGCAAAAAAGAAAATGAAAATAAATAAATAATGTGAAGCAAATTACTCACTTTGTTCCAATTTGTGTGAACTTGTTTGACTGGGCACGAAGTTTAAGAGAAAATGAAGACTTTCGAAATTTGTGGTCCTAATAAAAAAGGGGCTCAAAGTATTTGTATGACTATAAAAGCTTCTCATTAAGGATAGAATTAGAAGTTTAACCTAAATTGTTTCCAAATTTAGAAATGAGTCATTCTTTTTGGAACTGACCAAAAAAAAAAAAGTTTACATAAACTGGAACGAAAGGAGTATTGTACAATTTTGATAATTTTGAAATTTGGAAATAAATTAATAACACATGTTCCTCATGTTCATAAATTTTCTGTAACTAGT
The DNA here is from genome assembly GCA_005239525.1 of Nicotiana knightiana. Lineage (NCBI taxonomy): Eukaryota > Viridiplantae > Streptophyta > Magnoliopsida > Solanales > Solanaceae > Nicotiana > Nicotiana knightiana. Next base: position 162,434 of record ML375056.1, read on the forward strand.
TATTCTCCCTACAAAGAACAAACAACTCCTAGTAATTGTCTCATATTTGTCGTTAGGAGTCGATAATAAAATAAATTAATTTCTAACGATAAGGTAATAAATAGAATATAAGTTTGAATGAAGATGAAAATAACCAATTTGATGCGTCCAACCAAACAAGACAAATATTAGTGACTCGTGAAAGACGAATGGTCCAAATGGTCCTAAATGTACAACGTAGTCTAATGCCAAAATTTATCACCATAGTACTATAGTAGGTGGGTTAACAATAATAAATAATTTTTTTTACTTGAATGTTAAAAGCGTGTCTATTGGCAAATCCTCAGTAATAAGGCCGATCCCGCCATTGTAGAACACACAAGGCTGTCTTTTTAGGATCAATTAGACATTCTTGAAAAAATAGGGTTTGATTATAGGTTATTCGTGCAGATCGAGTTTTCTTGAGCCGAACCAAGGCAACCGAATCTGAATTGCCTAAAATTTTGCCGGTCCTTAAAAAATGACCTATGAAACAATAGTCATTGTTACGCAATGACCGTTCCTCATTTTGTGGCGTTTTAGGACCATAAAACTGGAATTTCGAACAATTTCAAGATTTTCGTGTGCTAGCCCACGCCAGAGTGACCGGACCCGAATTATCTAAAATTTTGCCCGACAATAAAAAATGACCTAAGGAATAATAGTCATTTCTTCAATATGACTTCCTCATTTTTTGGCATTTTAAGGCCATAAAAATCGGAATCACTACAAGAAAAACAACCTTTAAGGAAGGGAAATCTGGTCCCTAAAGATCCAAATCTTGTCCTGATACACCAATTGCGACAGGAAAAAACTAGTCGCAACTCGTCGAAAAAACAGAAAACCTGGTTGCTGAATGTTTTTAGAGGCGGATAAAAAATCTAGTCGTTAAATACTTTTAGAGACTATATATCTCATCCCAGTAGACAATTAAAATATTATGAAAAATATATTTTTTCCCGTCGTTAAACAGTTTTAGCGACCGCTCTTCTCCTCCCTAATAATCGGATAAATATATTATGAAAAATATGATTTTTCCCGTCGTTAAACTGTTTTAGCGACCACTCTTCTCCCCCTAATAGGCAATAAATATATTATGAAAAATATATCTTTTTCGGTCGTTAACCAGTTTTAGCGACGAACATTTAACTGGTCGTAACTTATATTTTAGAGACGAGCAGCATTGGTCCCTACTTAAAATAATTGTAGTGACTTTAACGACCGTATTTCTGGTCTCTTATTAACCACAAGTAGTCCTAAATATCGATGTCATAAAAAAGTTATTTTATCAATAAACATCAAATTGCTATTGAAAAATCTGAATATAAAAAGGTAATATATATACTATATAAATAAAGTTGTTAATTACAATGTTGACATCCCTTGATGTTAGTTTCAATATTTGCTCAACATCTTAACAAAATAACTTGGCTAATATCCTGAGCTAGACTATGATATCAAGTTTGACATAACATTCCTAGCAACATAATAATGAGTTTGTGTATCTTCCAAACTTGAATCTTGACTTGTAGCTTCAATCTTCAAAATCCGTAAGTACAAAATTTTGAAAAGACGATGAACTACTATTTGGTTATATACATGTAAATTTACACTAGTTATGGTTAAACCACTTACCCCAAAAGCAGTCTAAATTCATCAGGTGTTATCCAGCAATATCAACAAGGCTACAGGGATATAAGAAAATTAATTAGAAAAGTTCTGGAAACTTGGATTACAAATTGCACAGTAGTAGGCAATGTGCAGAAGGGAAAGAAGAATCAGATAAACAGAATCTTTAAATGGAGAACAAGAAAAGTTTGAAGCTTGCAGTTAAGCTCACTATAGCTGCTTGCCTCACAGTAGCCATTTCAATATTCATAACAAAGAGCTTCCAGAAAGTTCAAAAATAGAGCAGGAAAAACTAACAAAAGAAACATTCCTATTATCTAAACTTAAGGGTAAGTTTTACAGAGAGGTGGTTCGACCAGCTATGTTGTATGGGGCTGAGTGTTAGCCAATCAAGAACTCCCACTAGTAGAAGATGAAAGTAGCAGAGATGAGAATGTTGAGATGGATGTATGGGTGTACCAGGAGAGATAAGATTAAGAATGAGGCTATCCGGGACAGAGAGGGAGTAGCCTCCGTGGAGGAAAAAATGCGAGAGTCGAGGCTGAGATGATTCAGACATGTTAAGAGAAGAAACATCAATGCTCGTGTCAGGAGGTGTGAGAGGTTGGCTATTGAGAGTTTGAGAAGAGGTCGAGGTAGGCCTAAGAAGTACTGGGGAGGGGTGATTAGACAGGACATGGTGCTGCTTAGCTCGCTGAGGACATGACCCTTGATAGGAGGGCGTGGAAGTCGAGGATTAAGGTTGAAGGTTAGTGAGTAGTTTTTAGTTGTTCACTGACAGTCTTAGTAGCTTGCATGTCTCTTCATATTCTTAAATTTATTACGTTATATGGTTTTGTTCGTCCCAGGTATTGTATTCCCTGTTGCTATTATTTGGTACTACTTATCCTTTATCTCTCCCTTTTTCTTTTCTCTTCCTTCTTTCTTCCTTACTTGCTTCCTTAGCCGAGGGTCTATTGGAAACAACCTCTCTACCTGCACTAGATAGGGGTAAGGTCTGCATACAAATTACCCTCTCCAGACCCCACCTGTTGGGATCATACTGAGTTTATTGTTATTGTTGTTGTAAATGCAGAAATCAAACCTCAATCTTCTTTCAAACGAGTTTTTGCCGATAACTCATATTCTCAATTCAAACACCTCAAGCTTGTCAACAACAATGGTACAATACAATTTATATAATTGTCTAACATTAAATCAAACTTCGGTTCGATAAATCCCGATACGGTAACTCGGGATTTACCATTCAAGAGAGTATGTCAAGCTCCCATAAAAATTATGGTCATCCTTAGAAACAAAGGAAGTAACTTGAAGATTAGCCCATGTGACATATTTGAACTCCACAAGCTCTAGAAACCAGATAAGATGAATAATTCACTATAAAGCAAAACAACATCCAAGTAACGATGTACTTGCTTAAAGGGCCAAAGGTATAGACTCATGAAGATAGAAGGCAAATATGAAACACCACCCATAAGAAAAGAGTAATTAGTCCTTCATTCAAGTATACAGAGGATATTCTAATTTATAAGAAAGAGGTGATGAATTATTTTCAGCATTTGCAGCTCCAATTGGTTGATCAAATAAGTAGACATCATTTTTAGAGTGATGGAAAATTAAGGATATCTTCTTTTTTGTCTTCTATCAGATAGAAAAGAATGCATTTAGTTAAAATATTAAGATACTTAGTTGAACACCAGAAATGTTTATTAGATTAAACACAAATATTATAATGCATTTTCGACCACCTACAACACTGAGTTATCAGTGTATTATCAAACTAAGAGCACCGTATAGAAATCTTATAGCTAAGATGGGAATGAGGATGAAACGACAAACACTTGAATTATAACTTAAAGATAAAAATATATAGTCTGCCCATTGTGTTTAATTTGAAGGAATATAAATGCGTGAATGCAACAGAGGTAGCAATAAGATAGAAATGACTATATAAAGATGAACAAAAAAATTAAAAAGCAGGGTATATTGTTACTTACTTGGTCAACAGACATATTGGTTTGCATATGCTCTTTCTCAAGAATCAAGGAGTTTCTATCCATTGTTCGCATTCTTGATCAGAAGATATGGTAAAATTCGATCTTGTGCTTTTAGGAGGAGTTTGCATACATTGATTAACATAAAAAGCATTCTATGGAGAGATGCCACTTGACCACTTCATTTTTAGAAATCCCTAAAGAGCACAAACATCTAGGCGCTTGCTCCCCTCCCTTCATTATAGCATCTGGACCCAAGAAATCATATTAGTACAAGATTTGGCATTTGTTTCATCACCATCTTCATCTTAAGATTATGACATTTGCTCACCTAAATTTTCCCCATGATGATATCAAAAACTATAATTTTGAATTATTCCATGTTCTTTCAAATGTGTCTCAACTGTCTTAGGAGTTCCTAAGGTTGTATTGCAACGTTTGACGAAAAGCATAATTCAAAAACTTTTGCACTCCAATTAAGTAGACTTCATCAAGTCGATTATCAACAAGTTGTATCCATTGCTTACTAGGTGCCATAACCTTGAAGATTACATAAAAATTAGATTAAAAAAAGATAAAAGATAGGAAAAATACTAAGATGAACACAAGTTATTACGATCAGATGCACACAACTGTGTTTAACTCTAAGGTCGCACTAGAGGATTAAGCGTCTTTCTCTTTTTAGGTAATGCATTGCAATGTACTATCAGATAAAAATGCTTGCCATTTTCAAAATTCAAAAAAAATAAAAATGAGAAGATAATTTTGTACTTGTTTCATATATTTAGAAGTATTACTGGAAAAGAAAGTAATGATATCAAACAAAGATATGTGATATATACATTAGGCTCGTGGTCTCTGATTCCCCTACATTAGGCTAATCACTTTTTGCATTTTTCTTGCAACTCCTTGCCATACACCTTCCCCCAAAACTACAAACATGAACAAATATAAATATACCTTTCCCCTGTTCGAAGATTAATTCTTCAGAGACACAATACACTACAAAAATGAATATACTTCAGAGAAATCAACAACAACAATAACCATATACTCAGTAAAATCCCACTAGTGGGGTCTGAGTAGAGTGGAGTGTACGCAGACCTTACCCCTACCACGAAAAGGGTAGAAAGGCTGTTTCCAGGAGACTCTCGGCTCAACAGGAGAGACAATAATATCAGAAAAGAAACAAAAGAAAAGGCATGTAACAACAAAAAATGCCAGAAAGAAAATAACAACAACGAATAAGTGAAAAGACAATAACACAAAACTATGCAAAACAACAATGTGAACATAATATAGACCACTAACAAACCTAAACAAAACTCTATCAGACTACCTCCGGTACAAAGATGGAAGAACTCTCGACTACAACGATGTGAACACCACATAGACCGCTAATAAACCTAAACAAAACTCTATCAGACTACCCGGTACAAAGAGGGAAGAACTCTCGACTACCCCTAGCCTACCACCCTAATGCTCGACCTCCACATGTCATGTCCTCGAAAACCATACTTCAGAGAAATCAAATTATCAAATTAGGAATCCGAACCCAATAATCTTTCTATTGCTTATACAAAAAGAAACGAAATTATGAAACCTTTTACCAATTTAATGTTAGAGAAGAAGGAGAAGAACTTAGAGAAGAAAAAGAGCAAATCAAAAGAGGAGGCATACCTTGGATTCAAAAATGAGCTAGGTTGAAAACTAGGGTAGACCCGCTCGAGGTTGAAAACTAGGGTAGACTTGCGATTCATGAACACACAAATTTGCAACCTTTGCTTTGAGAAAACACAGATTTTGAGAGATGGATAGTGGGAGGCAGAGATGCTTTGTGGATTTAGAGACTAGGGCAGACCGGCAGAGTAGTTATGTTTTGGGAAAACAGAGAGTTTCTTTAATTTTAAGAGTTTTTAATTTTAGTATATTAGTTTTGGTGCCTATTTTTTTAGAAATAATTTTTTGTTAATATTTTAGTATTACATTTGGCGGTATTCTCTTCCACTCATGCCCCCTCAATTATAATTTGGGACCAGTTACTAATTTCTTTAGGGACCAGATTTAGTACATTCGCAATAAAATACACCATTAAGGACCACAATATAACTCTGTCCCAATACATATACTTTTAGAGATGAGATTATGAACTCGTCCCTAAATGTTGGTCGTAGATAAGGCTTTTTCTTGTAGTGAATTCCGCCCAATTCCCAATTTTGTGTGTGCTATAGCCCATGCCATCTGCATGCATCCGCGCGATCGGACCTGAATTGTCTATTTCACGACTTGGAATTCCTACCTTCAAGATGGTGATGGCGCCTAACATTTCTATCGCTAGGCAAGCCAACGTTAGAGTAATTGTTTATTTTAACAGTTCAAATTAAATAATAACAAAGAAATCGATATAACTTAAAATAAACTCTAAAGTAAAGGCCGGAAAATATAACATCTGAAAACTCTAATACAGCTCGAACCTAGTGTCACAAGTGCACGAGATACTAGAATACTACATATAAAGATATGAATAAAACATAGAGTTGTCTGAGAGACACTACACAGTTAAGGTAAGAGGAAGGGGACTTTAAGGTCTGCGGATGTCGAGCAGCTGTACCTCAAGTCTCCGCCCTGATAGCCAACCCGAGCATGCTAATGACCGCCACTGGCACCGACTCCAAAATCTGCACAGGAAGTGTAGAGTGTAGTATGATCTAACGACCCGACCGATCGTTCCGAGAGTTATAGCCCAATTTCCCTCATTTCTATTTCTTTATATGCTGTTCAGCTATGTTGTATGGTATCGAGTTGGTTGGTTCGGGTCCGGAGTGATTTTGGAGTGGAATGAGACACTTAGTCTCTTATTTAGAAGTTTAGCTTGGAAAAGTCAATCGGATGTTAACTTATGAGTAAATGATCCCATATTTGGATTTTTATGGTTCGGTTAGATCCGTTAGATGATTTTGGACTTAGGAGTGTGTCCGGTATGTAATTTGGAGGTTCGTGGTAGCATTAGGCTTGAATTGGCGAGATTGGAAATTTTGTGATTTTCGGTCGGCAGTAGAAAATTTGCTATTGGAGCCGGAATGGAATTCTGACGAGTTGGAGTAGGTTCATAGTGTCATTTGTGACGTGTATGCAAAATTTGAGGTTATTCGAACGAGGTTTGGTAGGTTTCGGCGTCGTTTGCAAAATTTGAGAAGTTCTTAGGCTTGAATCCGAGGTTGATTTGGTGTTTTGAGTGCTCCGAAGGCTCGACTTAGTTAGTATATTGTTATGTGACTCGTTGGTATTATTGGTTGAGGTCCTAAGGGCCTCGGGGTGTGTTTCGGATGATTAGCGGATTGGTTTTGGTGTTGGTGAATTTGCTACTGCTGGTGTAAATTTTCTGGTGTTTCTGCACCTGCAGAAGGGGAGCCGCATGTGTGAAGGTCGAAGGCGCGGAAGGGGATTGCAGGTGCGGAGTTTTGGGAGCGAAGGAAGGTGCGCAGGAGCGCAAGCTTGGGTGCACCTGCGAGCCCGCAGGTGCGGAGTTTGGGCGGTTAAGTGGATTGCGCATAGCGGCACTTGGACCGCAGGTGCGGTCGCGCGGGTGCGAGGAAAAGGGCCGTAGGTGCGAGATGCCTGGGCAGAAGGTATATATTGCACACTTCACGAATTTTTGGGGTATTCTTCACCATTGCTATTCGGATTTTGAAGCTTTTGGAGAGTTTTGAAGAGGGAATCATGGGGGTTTCATTGAGGTAAGTTTCTTGAGACTAATACTCATGATTATGGTAATTTTTCAGTTTTTTAAGCATGTAATTAGTGAAGATTAGGGATGAAATTGAGGGGATTAGGTCTTGGGAATTGGAGAGTTTGATTTGGGGATTTGAGGGACCAAATGAGGTCGGATTTTGATAAATTTGGTATGGTTTGACTCGTGAGTGAGTGGGCTTTCTAGTTTTGTCTAATTTGATAGTTTTTAATGTGGAATTCATTATGTTAGCGTATATTGATGGTTACTGATTTTTGAATAGATTCAGAGCATTTGGAGTCCTAGTCGAGAGGCAAGATCATCGGGGGTTAGAGATTTGTCCAGGTTGAGGTAAGTAACGATTGTAACTCTAGTCATGAGGTATGAAACCTTGGATCGTATCATTTTACTATTTTGGGGTGACGCACATGCTAGGTAATGGGCGTCTGGGCGTGTACCATTGGGGATTGTGACTTGGTCCGTTCCGTAGCAACTGTAGAGTTGCGTATTTTGTTGAAAAATGTGTAATATCTATGTGTTTTAGAAGGAATTTCTATAACTTGGGGTGAAAGCCATGTTTGGGCCATGTTCCAATACTGTTTGGACCCTCAGGGGCCTTTTCTTACTATCCTCTCACTGTTTTCGAAATCTATACTCAGTCATCATTATACTTGTTTAATGCAAAACCCAATTTTGATGCATATAAATGTTGTTTTGGGATGAGTTCCCTACTTTTACTAAAAACCCGAGTGACTTGTGAAGTTTATGACTGAGTGAGGCCGAGGGCCTGATCGTGAGGATATTTATGGGATCGGGCTACACGCCACAACATGTTTTGATATAGGCCGAGGGCCAGAGTGATTTATGCAATGATTTGGCTTGATATAGCGCTTGGGCTGGAGGAGCCCCTATGGAGTCTGTACACGCCCACAGTGAGCGTGGGTACCTACTGAGTGCGAGTGCCGAGTGTCGAGTGATTGGGAGGAATGAGTCATGGTGAGGTATGCCCGAGAGGCTGTTTACGAGTGACTGTGAGGCTTGCCCGAGGTGCTGTATATGAGTGATATTTTGCCCGAGGGGCTGTTTATATTATCATCATTTTCACTCTATTTTGCATTGAGCCTCTATTGAAACTGTTGAAAGTATCTTAAATGATTTTTCACCGAGACTGGATTTTAAACGAGATGATTTGACTCAAATACTGATTTTAAAGTATGTTGTATTTTACTAAGATTTTCATGATGTGTACTTTATGTGTTTTACTGCTCGTCATTACTGCTCAGCCTTTAATTATGGTTGTTACTTACTGAGTTGGCCTACTCACGTTACTACCTGCACCTTGTGTGTAGATCTAGGTGTTACTGAACGTGCTAGCGATTGTTGATTTCATCCATCGCAGATCTATCAGAGTTGTCAAGATAGCTGGCTGGCGATCGCAGCCCTGCTCTTTTCCCTCCTATATTCCTATAGCTGTTTTATTGGATTTCCGGACTGTATTAGTCTTAGTGTGTTGTTAGACAGATATTGTAGACGCTCATGACTGGTGACTCCCGATGTCGGGCTTTTATTTATGAATTTTCTTTGATTTGAATTTCTTATGAAAGATTTATTATTAAATAGCTTGAAAATTATTTCCTTTAAAATAAAATATTACGTCGTTTTGGTAGTGAGTTCGCTGACCTAGTACCACGATAGGCGACATCACGAATTGGTAGTTTGGGTCGTGACATATGAGTACAACCGAACACATGTATTCTGTAAGTTCCGAGCCTAACCTCGACGAAGTAATAACGAGGCTAAGGCGGGTCACTTACACTATAACTTGTGCGCAATATAAAGATAATGACATGAAGGAAAATAGAGGAACAAAATTAAGAAGTAAATACATGAAAATAACTCAACCTCAGAAAGAAAACAGGTACTGCCAGAATTACCAATCTTTAGAGTCTCGCATGAAAATACTGAAGCTAACACAACACGATAAGGAAACAGAAACACATAGTCTGTTGCAGAGCGCAACCCGAACCCAACATACAACATAATGCTCCCTTATTCCACCGTAATAATATCAACAATAATAAATAGATATATGTTGCAGCACAAAATCCGATCAAACCATATAACAGAATAAATATCATAATTCACCCTTATTCCAGCGTATCAATACACCCTTTTTCACATGTTGTGGCGTGCAACCCAATCCCACTGTGTCAGTATAAATTCATTCTCATTTCACTGTATCAATCCATCCTTATTTCACATGTATTGGCGTGCAAGCCGATCTCACCTTATAGTATGAATAAATCAATAAGTGCATTTAATTTAACAACTTAAATCACAAGAGTCCTCTACGAGTAATGGACATGAAGCGAAACATAAGGGAAATTTCGTCTCAAACTAAGAATTCTCTAGAATGATTACTGAACAACCAGACAATTCAATAAATAACAACTAAGGGTACAAATAAGTCATTTAAGGAAAGTAGCAGTAATTCATGAAAACAAGGGAAAATCTAGCATTTTTAACACCAGGAAAATAAGTGACACGTAGCAAATAAGGGCATGGGAAACATTTAAAGAACATAATAGTTAATACATGGAAGGAAATAATTAATGGAATGCGAAAAATCAAGGAAACAAGTAATTCGGCAGCGTATAAGTACTCATCACCTGGCATATACACCGCAACACATAAATTTAACTTAGCTCATATTTCAATGGTTTCTAATTTCCCTCAAATCAAGGTTAAACCCAACACTTACCTCACTCCGCAGACAATTCAGAGCTCTACCAGGGTCTTTCCTCTAGAATCTACCTCCACACCACTCGTATCTAACCTATCGGGTCATTACAACCAAAAATTTTTCGGCTCTTTAAAAATGACCTAAGGAAAAATAGTCATCTCTACGTCAGAATCATTCCTCGTTTTTTGGCATTTTAGGGCCATAAAACTTGGCTTTCGCTCAATTCACCGATTTTTATATGGTATAGCCCACACCATCTGCATGCATCCAAGTGACCGGATCGGAATTGCATAAAAATTTTCTGGTCCTTCAAAAATGACCTATGGAACAATAGTCATTGCTTCGCCATGACCGTTCCTCGTTTTTTGAACTTTTAGGACCATAAAACTGTAATTCCGCTCGATTCCAAAATTCGCGTGTGCTTTAGCCCACGCCATATGCATCCATCTGGGTGACCGGACGAGAATCGCCTAAAATTTTGTAGGCTTATTAAAAACAACTTAAGGAACAATATTCATCACTTCGCCATGACTGTTCCTCATTTTTTGGCATTTTCGGGCCACAAAACTGAAATTCCGCATGGTTATAAGATTATTGTGTGCTATATCCCACATCCATGCATCCAGGTGACTGATCGGGTCCAAGCCTGCACTACAATTGAGTAGCGAGGGTGGTCGATGCAGTTTTACCCAACTAGGTCGGGATCAAATCCACATGGAGTTAATTTGTTTGGAATTAGGTTTATATCTAAGTCTAGGTGCGAGTTTTGCTCTTAATTACACTTCCACACATTTTTTGGTTTTGATTCTACTTCTAAATCCACTCTATTGTACGCAATGATTGAAACTAAGTACAATATTTTTTTTGTTGATTTTCAAGTGTTTAAAGAGACAATGATACTGACTTATACCTAGGTGGATATCTAACAGGTAGCAAAAATCTAGGGCAAGCTTGATTAATTGGGGTCGTAATATAGCTATCACACCCGGGTACTCACTCTATACCTCTCGGTAGTTTGAGTGATTTTTTCCAATTTGGCTTTCTCAAGTCCAAATGGATATTCATGCAATTCAAGTAATATTAGTTCAAGTCGGGTATTACTATCTCTAGGTTTAACCCTTTAATTGGCGCTATCAATTTCTTGAGTTCACCCCAATTCCTTGTTAGCCTAGTTTTCCTAGACCTAGTCCCTCTTTCCTCAAGTAGAAGCTAAGTCATAAAGGCATGAATCAATGTTTGCAACCAATGCAAACACAACACGATAAGGAAACAGAAACACATAGACTGTTGTGTCGTGCAACCCAATCCCACTGTACAACACAATCCTCCCTTATTGCACCGTATCAATCCACCCTTATTTCACCTGTTGCGGCGTGCAACTCAATCCCACCATATCAGTATAAATTCACCCTTATTTTACGATATCAATCAACCTTTATTTCACATATTGTGGCGTACAACCCGATCCTATCGTACAATATAAAAAGTCAATAAGTGCATTTTTTAACAACCTAAACACAAGAGTCCTCTACGAGTAATGGAATGATGAAGAAATAGAAGGGAAATCTCATCTCAAATTAAGAATTCGCTACAATGAATACCGAACAACCATACAATTCAATAGATAACAACTAAGGGTACAAATAAGTCATATAGGGCAAGTAGCAGTAATTAATGAAAACATGGGAAAATCTAGCATATTTAACACGAGAACAATAAGTGCAAGTAGAAAATAGGGGCATGGGAAACATTTAAAGCATATAATAGTTAAGACATAGAAGGAAATAATTAATGGAATGCAAAAAATCAAGGAAACAAGTAATTCCGCGGCGTATAAACACTCTTTACCTTGCATATACACTGCAACACATAAATTTCACATAGCACATAGTTCAAGGGTTTGTAATTCCCTCAAATCAAGGTTAAACCCAACACTTAAATCACTGAGCAGTCACCTAAGAGCTTTACCGGGGCCTTTCCTCTAAAATCTACCTCCAAACCACTCATCGACTTGAAAATATCAAATAATGCTAAGGGAATCAATTATAATGCATAAAATTAAGATTTCCACACTTTTTCCAAAAAGTAAAAAAATATCAACTCTGAGACCGCATGGTCAAAACTCGAGATTCGGACCAAAAATCATTTACACATTCACCCCCGGTCCCAATTATGTAATTATGTTCAAAATCCGATCCCAAAATGAGGTCTTAATACCGAATTTGCGTAAATACCCAATTCTTCCTAAATCCCTAGTTTTCGACCATGGAAGAACAAAGATTAAGGCTAGAAATAAATGGCCGATGTTAGAAATGGAAGAAAATAAGTTAAAGTGTACAAACCCATGAATTGATGATAAGTTTTCCCTTCAAAATCACCTCTAGGCCGAGCTCTAATGGTAGGTTTATAAAAAAAAAGGAGAAAGACCATTTTCGAAACATTTAAATCACTGGGCGTCAGGCCTTCTTCGCGTTCGCGAAGGACCTGACGCGATTGCGAAGCACAACATCTCATTGGCCTACGAAAGTTTTCGAGTTACCCTTCGTGTTTGCAAAGGCTTACACCCACCTGCCCCCACGTTCGTGGTCCTTGTGCCGCGTTCGCGAAGAGTAACTGCCAGTTCCCCTCCCAGGCCCATACCCCTACACATTCGCAAAAGGGTAAAGACCCCAACACTCCGCGTTCGTGATCCAACTATCGCGCTTATGATAAAGAAAATCCTCCCCTGTCCCAGAATCCCCCTCACAATCGTGAAACACATGACACCAGATACAACTGAAGCTCAAGAAACCATAAATTTTCTAAGTTCAAACCTTCCGTAGCCTATCTGAAACTCACCCGAGCCCTCAGGGCTCCAAACCAAATATGCATACAAGTCCTAAAATATTATACGAACTTGCTCGCGCAATCAAAACACCAAAATAACACCTAGAACTACGAATCGGACACCAAAATGAATGAAACTTTCAAGAATGCTTAAGAACTTTCAATTTTTTAACTGACGTCCGTATCACGTCAAATCACTTCCGTTTTGCAACAAATTTTGCAGACAAGTCATAAATGCAGTAATGGACCTATACCAAGTTATGGAACAAAAATTTGGACCTGGTATCAACAAAGTCGAACATCGGTCAAATTTATAAATTCTTTAAATCTTTAAACTTCATATTTTTTATAACATGCGATAACTTGAGCTAGGGACCTCCGAATTCGATTCTGGGCATATGCCCTAGTCCCAAATAACGATACGGGCCCAGCAAAGTAGTAAAAATACGGATCGGGGTCCATCTGTTCAAATCATTGACCGAAGTCAACTCAAGTAGATTTTTAAGGCACAAATTCACATTTTAATCAATTTTTCACATAAAAGCTTTCCGAAAAAGGCACGGATTGCACATGAAAATCGCGAAAGACTAAAGGAGGTATTTGAGGCTTCGAAACACAGTATTATGGATTACAGCCATAGATGACCTATCGGATCGCCATATTCTCCACCTCTAAAACAAACATTCGTCCTCGAATGGACATAGAAAAGTACCTGGACTGGTGAAAAGGTGTGAATATCTACTCCGCATGTTCGACTCGGACTCCCAAATAGCTGCCTTGACCGGCTGACCTCCCCACTGCATTCGAACTGAAGGATAACTCTTAGACCTCAATTGTCGGATCTACCGGGCTAGAATAGCCATCGGCTCCTCCTCATAAGTCAAACCCTTGTCCCAATGGATTGAAGTGAAATCTAACACATGGGATAGATCGCCGTGATATTTCCGGAGCATGGACACATGGAACATTGGATGGACTGCTAACAAACTAGGTGGATATGCGAGCTTTTAAGCCACCTCACCCACTCTCTGAAGAATCTCAAAGGGTCCGATGTACCTAAGACTCAACTTGACCTTCATTACGAACCTCATCACACCCTTCATGGGTGAAACCTGGAGCAATATTCTCTCTCCAACCATGAATAAAACATCACGAAGTTTACCATCGGCATAACTCTTCTGCCTAGACTGAGCTGTGCGAAGTGGGTCCTGAATAATCTTGACCTTATCTAAGGCATCATGTACTAAATCTGTACCCAACAATCGAGCCTACCCCGGCTCGAACCATCCAATTGGAGAACGACATCATACATATCCTTAATCACCCTAATGTATGCTACCAGAACGCCGCTATCCTCCAAAAACCTCCCTCGGGACTTTATCGTACGCTTTCTCAAGGTCAATAAACACCATATGCAAGTCCTTCTTCCTCTCCCTGTAATTCTCCACTAATCTCCTTACCAGATGAATCACTTCCGTAGTCGAACGCCCCAACATGAATCCAAACTGATTCTCAAAAATAGACACGCACCTTCTCACCCTAGCCTCCACCAACCTCTCCCAAACCTTCATTGTGTGACACAATAGCTTGATACCCCTATAATTGTTGCAATTTTGGATATCACCCTTGTTCTTATAAAGCTGAACCATCGTACTCCACCTCCATTCTTCGGGCATCTTCTTTCGTCTTAAAAATAACATTAAACAGCCCAGTGAGCCACTCCAATCCTGCTCTCCCTACGCTATTCCAGAATTCTACCGCGATTTTGTCTGGACACGTCACTCTGACACTGCACATCTTAACGTCGCCCCTTCCACCTCCTCTACCGTAATCCGCCTACAGTACCCAAAATCCCCCTGAATCTCGGAGTGCTCCAACTCACCCAACACAATGCGTATGTCCCCCTCCTCATTCAACAATTTATGGTTATGTCTGCCATATTCTCCTAATAAGTGCCTCGTCTATCAATACTTTTTCACCCTCGTCCTTGATGCACTTGACTTGGTCTAAGGCACTAGCCTTCCTCTCCCTTACCTTGGCCAACCGGAGCCAGATCAATACAAAAGTCAATATCTCTGTCAGGTGGCATCCCCAACAGATCTATAAGAAGCACATCAGGAAACTCCTGAGCAACTGGTACTGAATCCATGGAAGGAACCTCTACACTAGAATTATGGACATAAGACAAATAAGCTAGACACCCCTTCTCGGCTATACATCGAGCCTTCACATAAGAGATAACCCTGCTGGTAGAATGGCCAGGAGTCCCCTCCACTCTAATCGAGGCAACCCCGACAAAGCTAAGGTCACCGTTTTAGCGTGACAAGCCAATAAAGCATGATAAGGTGACAACCAATCCATACCCAAGATGATATCAAAATCTACCATATCGAGAAGTAGAAGATCTATGCTAGTCTCAAGACTCCTAATAGTAACCACACACAAATGATAGACACGATCTATAATAATAGAAACTCCCACGGATGTGGACACATACACAGGTTCAATCAAAGAATCACGAGGCACAACCAGATATGAAGCAAAATAGGATGACATGTAGGAATAAGTAGAGCCCAGATCAAATAGAACTAAAGCATCTTTATGGAAAACTGGAACAATACCTGTGATAACAACGTTAGATGATTCAACCTCAAGCCTAGATAGGAAATCATAAAATTAGGGCTGGGCCCCTCCACTCTGAACTACATCTCTAGGACGGGCTCTAGCTTGTTGGCTTCAACCTCTAGCAGCCTGACCTCCACTTCTAACGGCTTGACCTCTATCTCTAACGGCATGAACCCCACCTCTGGCTGCCTGACCCCTGCCTCTGGCTGGTTGAGCGGGCGATAGAGCTACCAGTGCTGGAATTATGGCACGATAACTCTACTGTGGCGTGCTGCCCAATAATCTCGGACAGGTCCTCCTGATATGCCCAAAACCACCACACTCAAAATACCCATCCTGCTACTGTGGCTGCTAAAACTGAGGTTGAACCGAATGGGCCAGATAACCACGGTGATAACTCTGAATCGGGGGCGCACTGATAGGAGATGATGGTGCATTATAGGCTGGCTACCCAAAACAAGGCACATAAGGACCACGACTTTCTGAAACACCGTGAGATTCCTGAAGCGCTGACTGAAATGGCCTGGGAGGATGGCCTTTACCAAAGGTACCCCTTCCTTCATATGAGGCACCACTGAAACCACCAGAATGTCGAGGCCTCTTGTCTGACTCCTACCCCCTCTCCTGAGCAAGAACCATCTCGATCTGCCTAGCAACATTTGCAGTCGTCTGAAAGGAAATATCACTCCCGATCTCCTTAGCCATCTATAGCCTGCTAGTGTAGGTGAGTCTATCAAAAAATATCCTCACTCTCTCTCTCAGTAGGAAGAAAAATAAGGGCATGACAGGCTAGATCCAAAAAATATGTCTCGTAGTAAGTAACAGTCATACTGCCCTGCTGGAGACACTTAAACTGCCTGCGGTAATACTCTCTCAGTGTGATAGGGAGGAACTTCTCTAGAAACAACTGAGAGAAATGGTCCCAAGTAAGTGCAAGTGACCTAGCTGGTCTGGTCGACATATAATCATTCCACCACCTCTTGGCGGAAGCCCTCATCTGAATCACAGCAAAATCGATCCCGTTGGTCTCAACTATATTCATGTCAGCACCTCATCGCAGCGGTCAGGATAATCTTGGGGATCCTCAAAAGGTGCACCACTGAAGTGAATTGGAAAGAGTTTAGTAAACTTGTCCAATCTCAATAAAGCCTATCACCGGCCTTTGCTGCAACAACCGGCTGAACTTCCCTAACTGGCGGGGCTGCTAGAGTCTGATACTAGGGAGCCATATGCAACGGAGTGTGGGTAGCAGGAGTCTATGCTTCTCCCCCATCCCGAGAGACGGCTGGTGCCACAAAAAGGTACCAGTCTGGGCCACACTCTCCATGAGGCCCACCAAACGGACTTGAGTGTCCTGAAGCGCTGGAGTGGTGATGAACCCCTCCGAGACTTGAGCTGGTCCAACAGGTACAGTTTGAGCTGGAACCTCCTCATCAAAATTTACCTAAGGCCCCACTGCTGGTGCTGCTGCTCGAGCTCTAGGTTGAGCTCTGCCTCTGCCTCGTCTTCTGGCGTGACCTCGCCCTCGCCCTCTGCCCCTTGTAGGAGCTGCACTGGGGGTTCTAGCTGCTGTCCAGCTAAATATGCAGTACGTGTTCTCACCATCTACGAGAGAACAAGAATAGAAGAGTTCAATCGTCAGTGATAGAATAAAATCACACGACGGAGATGAATAGAAGTAAAATTGTTCCTAAACTCCATAGCCTCTTAAATATAGGTACAGACGTCTTCATACCGATCCTCTAGACTATACTAAGTTTTCTCGTGACTCATGAGACCTAAGTAACCTAGTGCTCTGATGCCAACTTGTCACAACCCAAAATTCCCACCATCGGGATCGTGATAGCGCCTGACATTTTACTCGCTAGGAAAACCAATGTTAGAGTCATTGTCCATTTTTACCAGTTCAAATTGAATAATAACAAAGAGACTGATATAACTGAAATAAACTCTAAAGTAAAGGCTGGAAAATATAATAACTGAAAACTCTCATATAGCCTGAATCTGGTGTCAAAGGTGCACGAGCTACTAAAATGCTATAGATAAAGGTCTGAATAAAACACAGAGTTGTTTGAGATAAAGTACACAACTAAAATAAGAGGAACGGGACTTCAAGGTTTGCGGACGCCGAGCAGCTATACCTCAATTCTCCACCCTGATAGCCAACCCGAGCACGCTATGACCGCCACTGGGACAAACTCCAAAATTTGCATAGGAAGTGCAGAGTGTAGTATGAGTACAACCAACCCAATGTACTCTATATGTTCTGAGCCTAACCCCGACAAAGTAGTGACGAGGCTAAGGCGGGTCACTTACACTGTAGCCTATACGCAGTATAAAGATAATGACAAGAAGGAAAATGCAGGAACAAATTTAGGCAGTAAATACAGGAAAATAACTCAACCTCAGAAAGAAAACTAGTATTGCAAGAATTACCAATCTCTAGAGTCTCGCATGAAAATACTGAAGCCAACACAACACGATAAGGAAATAGAAACACATAGTCTGCTGCAGAGCGCAACCCGATCCCAACATACAACACAATCCTCCCTTATTCCACCGTAATAATATCAACAATAATAAATAGATATATGTTGCGGCGCAAAACCCAATCACACCATATAACAGAAACAATATCATAATTCACCCTTATTCCAGCGTATCAATCCATCCTTTTTCACATGTTGCAGCGTGCAACCCGATCCCACCATGTCTGTATAAATTCATTCTTATTTCACCGTATCAAACCACCCTTATTTCACATGTATTGGCGTGCAAGCCGATCCCACCATACAGTATGAATAAAACAATAAGTGCATTTAATTTAACAACTTAAATCACAAGAGTCCTCTACGAGTAATGGACATGAAGCGGAAACATAAGGAAAATCTCGTCTCAAACTAAGAATTCGCTAGAATGATTACTGAACAACTAGACAATTCAATAGTAACAACTAAGGGTACAAATAAGTCATTTAAGGAAAGTAGCAGTAATTCATGAAAACAAGGGAAAATCTAGCATTTTTAACACGAGGAAAATAAGTGACAAGTAGCAAATAAGGTCATGTGAAACATTTAAAGAACGTAATAGTTAAGACATGGAAGGAAATAATTAATGGAATGCGAAAAATTAAGGAAACAAGTCATTCTGCGGTGTATAAGTACTCATCACCTCACATATACACTGCGACACATAAATTTCACTTAGCTCATATTTGAACGGTTTCTAATTTCCCTCAAATCAAGGTTAAACCCAACACTTACCTCACTCCGCATAAAACTCAGAGCTCTACCAGGGTCTTTCCTCTATAATCTACCTCCACACCACTCGTATCTAACCTATGGGGTCATCATAACCTAAAATTTTGCCGGCCCTTTAGAACGACCTAAGAAAAAATAGTCATCGCTATGTCAGGACCGTTCCTCATTTTTTTGCATTTTTGAGCCATAAAACTTGGCTTTCGCTCAATTCAAAAATTTTTATGCTATAGCCCACGCCATCTGCATGCATCTAAGAGACCGGACCGGAATTGCGTAAAATTTTGCCGGCCCTTCAGAAATGACCTATGGAACAATAGTCATTGCTTCGCCATGACCGTTCCTCATTTTTTGAGACCATAAAACTGGAATTCCGCTCGATTCCCAAATTTACGTGTGCTTTAGCCCACGCCATATGCATTCATCTGGGAAACCGGACGAGAATCGCCTAAAATTTTGTCGGTTCATTAAACACAACTTAAGGAAGAATAGTCATCACTTCGCCATGACTGTTCCTCATTTTTGGCATTTTCGGGCCACAAAACTGAAATTCCACATGATTCTAAGATTATTGTGTGCTATATCCCACGTCCATGCATCCAGGTCGGGTCCAAGCCTGCACTACTATTAGTAGCGAGGGTGGTCGATGCATTTTTACCCAACTAGGTCGGGATCGAATCCACATGGAGTTAATTTGTTTGGAATTAGGTTTATATCTAAGTCTAGGTGCGGGTTTTGCTCTTAATTACACGTCCACACATTTTGGTTTTGATTCTGCTTCTAAATCTACTCTATTGTATGCAATGATTGAAACTAAGTACAATATTTTTGTTGTTGATTTTCAAGTGTTTAAAGAGACTAGGGTAGTGACTTATACCTAGGTGGATATCTAACAGGTAGCAAGAATCTAGGGCAAGCTTGATTAATTGGGGTCGCAATATAGCTATCACACCCGAGTACTCATTCTATACCTCTCGGTAGTTTGAGTGATTTTGCCCAATTTGCCTTTTTCAAGTCCAAATGGGTATTCATGCAATTCAAGTGATATTAGCTCAAGTCGGGTATTACTATCTCTAGGTTTAACCTTTTAATTGGGGCTATCAATTTCTTGAGTTCACCCCAATTCCTTGTTAGCGTAGTTTTCCTAGACCTAGTCCGTCTTTCCTCAAGTAGAAACTAAGTCATAAAGGCATGAATTAGTGTTTGCAACCACTAATTCTATAGTTCTAGCAAGAACTAGGCTAAATATCACTAATCCATACACATTCAAGCCCTAAAATTCAATACCCATTAAATACCCACACTAGGGTTGGGTCACAACCCTAGATATGGGTCTAGCTACTCATGGAAATAACATAAATTGAAGATGAAAAGAAGATAAAATCCATAATATATTGTTAAGCAACGAGAATCTAATGTTAAAAGATGAATCTAGTACAAAATTTCCCAAAAGAGATGTTTCAGTCGTCTCAAGTGCTCCTCTAATACATAACATAACCTAAAAATGACAAAAAGTTATATTTATACTAAGCTGAAATTTTCGGGCAAAAATACCACTGCGGAGGTTGTGCAGCCGCGTAATTCTGACCGCGACCACACTCTTGTTTTCGCGGTCCCGTAATTCTGATCGCGGTCCTTATTCTTCACTTCTAGATTTGGGTTGAGCTGAGTTTCGTGGACTGCGTAATTTCCATCGTGGTCGCGTAAGAGACTTCTCCCACCGCATAATTCTGACGTGGACCACACTTTTCATTTTTTCTTAAATTGTAAGCTCTCATTGAACCTCAGCCACCACGATCCACGTATTTTTAATCGTGGCCGCACAAGTACTTTCGCGGATGCACCTTTTTGGTGCGGACCGCATTTATCTTTTAGCCCAAAAATCAACCTCTATGAATCTCCCTTTTGCGGACCGCGTAATTGTGATTGCGACCGCGTTGTGGCTTTTGCGGCTGCACCATTTTTGTGCGTTCCGCATTTCAGATCTCTTCGCCCAATCTTGGTTTTTGTTCAAGTTTTGACTCCTTATGAGTTGATTATGACTCCATTGGCTCATTTTGAACAATTCCTGCAAGAAAGCATATTACATTAGTTTCTGAGAATACCTTCACGCATTTTTGGCCCAAAACACAAGTTAAAGAGAGAAAATAATAGGTCAAAATCCCTACTTATCAACTCCCCCAAACTTAAGTTTTTGCTTGTCCTCAAGCAAATGTGGTGATTCCCGCCTCCACAAGAAAAAAAGAAATTTCAGCTGGCCTAAGCTAACTCCATCAAGCATCAATTGGGACTAACAATAACCCTCAACATAAATGAATTATCAACAACATCTTGTTATGACCTTTTGAGTACCATAGTTCTAATGTGACACTAGAGCATCAAGAGTTGACTCAATTCATCAAGGAAGCTCGCCTATCACGTAGGTAATTGTGGATCCCAAACTCCTCCTCCTCTACTCTCCATGAGTAAATCTCACTTTACAATGTAACACTCAAAACAAGGATTTTGAAGAAGTGCGCTCATCACTCTCAAAAGAACCACAAGTCCGGCTCCAAGTACCATAAGCTTGCCCCTTATGTAATCACCACTAATGCAAGCTCACTCAACTTGAAATCATATAGGGCTTTCATGGGGATGTAATGAAGGCTTTTGGATAAAGGTAGGACTTATCGGACTATGATGGTTTCATCTTTCCTTAAGTACTCCATTTTCTCATTTTGGCTCATACTTTCTTGACTCTTTGAGTAATTTTCTTCTTCCTTAGGGGAACTAGAGAGACATGCTGTCATTCTTTCTTATTCATGAAAATCATTTTTATCACTTTCTCATCATTTCATGCCTTTCATCATTGCGTTCTTTGAATCCCTTCAACCTTCACTTTCTTTTTTGACATATTTCTTTTTGGTTGTTCTTCCTTTTCTTCAATTCTTTTTCTTCTTTGAACCTTTTATCACTTTCAAATTCCTCATTTCTCCCCCAAACTTATGCTTTGGCCAATTGTTTATCATATATGCTAAGGAAAGATCGGGTGCCAAGAGAGGATTATTATAAAACGGATAAAGGCTCGTAATGTGGCTATTGAATGAAAAAGGCTTAGGCTCAAAGGGGTTGACTAGGGATATCACATTGGTAGGCTACATAAGCTTTCAAGTTTCAAATTGGACCAAGGAGAGCCTACAATCATTTCTCAAGTCGAGCTACACTTAGAATTTCGCCTAGACAAACATTCAAGGGAAGTTCTAGACTTATTGGCACAGAACATTGACTTGCAATTCAATACCTCACCACTCAAGCTGCCGAATTGTTAAAGAGAACAGAGTCTAGGGCCCACAACAACCATAGCTAAGATTGAAAATCACAAATGGCTCAAGGAAACCACTCGATGATTGTTTTAGTCAACTCAAGAGTCTAAAGGTCACAACTAGAGATATTCTTTGCCAATCAACTTGTTTCTAACCATAAGGTCAAAGCTAAATGTGTTAGTACCAAGTGAAGCCTGCTTGAGACACATTTATTCATCACTACTATATATACCAAAACAAAAATAAAATGGACTCAATCCCTTAAGAAGGTTGTAATACCATCCATCGTTGGGAAGAGCACCCCGGTTCACACAACTTCCACCTTTGGAAAGAACTGTGGCATTAAGAAAACCAAAAGCATATTTTTCACACAAAACGTAAAAAGAAGCTAAAACTTAAAAAGAAGCTACTAAAGGAAATAAGAAGATATGCGACTAAGGAAAAATAACGAAAGAAGTTATGAAGTAAACTACGGAAAGTAAACTAAATATGTACAAAATGGAACAAAACGAATATATACATAATGGAAATGAATATATACATCGAATGGTAAAATTATATACATACCAAAAGTAAAATAAAGATAAAGAAAAATAGTATCATAGTTATTACATACCAAATGTCATCACAAATCGAAATGGACCACCCCCAAATAAAAATTAGCATTGTCCTCAATGATAATAACACAATAAGATCAGGGAAAGGGTAGAGAGCAAAGAGAACTCCCTATGTGGTCTATGTATGCATCGGGTCAGGAACATGAGTGGGGTACTCAGACGACATAGGATCATCAGCAGCCTCTGTGTCCTCTAACTGGATCTCCACATCCTCTGACTGGGGGACTACAGGGTTGCTGAGCATCTTGATCAGCTCCTCAGCAGTGTGTGAAGTGGTAGATGGCTCGTCAGATTGGCCAGTTGCTTCATCTGATGCCTCATGCTCTGCAGCCTGTGCTGCTGGGGCTGTCTCCTCCATGAGCAGGTCCAGAGGGATATCTCCAACAGAGGCAATCTTATCTAACTCCTTGCTTAGCTTCTCCACTGACTCCTTTGAGGCATGAGTCTTCCTCATTTTCTTCACATGCTTGCCCAAATCCTTGAAAACCTTACTATATGCATCAAGAGTCTCCAGGATCTTCTCTAGTTTTCCAGAAGCTTCTTCTGGTTGCTCAAAAGTTCCTTCAATGAATCCTCAACTGATGGAGGACCTGAACTATGATGGGGCTGTAGACTGTGCTGCTACTGCACTGGATAGGATAGTCAGCTTTGTTGTAGATGCTTGCATCCAGTTGTTGAGGTGGATAGTGTCTGTGAAACCGACATTGCAGTATGAGGGTAGGTGGAAGATGACGGCATGGATAATGGAACTGAGATAGATGGACCGGATGAGGGAGGAGACATGGCAGCTGAAGAACCGGCTGTTGTGGAAGGCTCTGACCGGTGGCCACTACCCTAGGCTCTTCAAACTGGCCAATAGAGGTAGTGTCTTTACACTTGGCTTTAGGGTTGTCCGCTCCTTGGAGGTGATACCGGGAGAAAGGCTTCTTTGGCTTCACCGCCACATCATAGTGCCTCTTCTCTACCCCTTGGTCTTCGAGATATTCACTAATGAAGTTTGGGTAAGGATAGGATCTTTCTTCTTTGACGACCGCCTTGGAGATGTGGTAGGACATCAGGTTCCCCACATTAATTGGATATCCGGCCATGATGGAAGCTACCAAAATTGATCGGGTGAGTGGAAGGACATTATCATGCTGGCAGGGGTCAAGCCGGTTTCACACAAATGTCTACCACCATTTGGCTTAAAGTTAAGGGTGCTCTGACTATTGGAACTCCAGTTGTGAGCCATGCGGGTGTTGTCCCCGGAAGAACTAATATTTCAGCTAGCCATGGACGAGCTGCATCATCCTAGTCTAGCTTCTCCAGGTACTGCACCGCCTCAATATGCTCAAATCCAGTATATTTGTTCAGAGTGTGGCCATCAAACCGGATTTTCAAGTTCCGGACCTTCATCACCGTTGTACCCTTTTTGATGTGGGTAACATTAGCATAGAACTCCTTGACAAGGTATTCATTGGCATCCACCACTTTTCTGGTGAAATACTTCCATCCTTTTCTCTCCTCAAATTGCTTTACGACATTTGGATTGTACGGAAGTAGGTCTCTTGTTATGAATTGTTGCTCAAGAATGAGCGACCTATGGGTCCACCATTCCCAGAACATGGCATAAGCTTTTTCGCTCACAAATCTATCGGCCCACACCTCAGGCTTCCTAGACCTAGCCAGACCTCCCACATTAATATCACCCCATCTTCCGTCATCCGGATCCTCGTCATCATCATCTACATTTATTGGGGCCTCTGCGAATACTAGGAGTTTATACAATACTTGCCGGCCACAAGGCCCCGACTATACCTTACAATACATAACAGATTCAAAAGAGATAACATGAATTACACAAGGCCCCGGGAGGAAGTGGGGATCACCAATACTTTTTGAAAGAGGAGGAAGAGGCACCACTAACGGCGAACTGAGCTACCTGCTATGGATCCACCTACATCTATATGAAAGATGTAGCGCCCCCGGCAAAAGGGACATTAGTACCGTGGAATAGTACCAGTAAGTATGAGAAAACTTAACTCAAAGTAAAATCAGGAGATGCACAAATAGAAAGAAGTTAAAGGAACCAACACATAGTGCACAGTGATATAGAAAACAAGTACAATTGAGGGCCTCACAGATTCTCGTTTTATCACAATCACACTTCCTTTTACACTCCACCCTTGTTACCTCTCCACCCTTATTATCACGTGTTGCGGCGTGCAACCCGATCCCACCTTATATTTCTGTTGCGGCGTGCAAACTGATCCCACCATACAGTTTACACTCCACCCTTGTTACCTCTCCACCCTTATTACTTCGTGTTGCGGCGTGCAACCTGATCCCACCGGACCATCACATTTCATAGCAAACAATAACAGCCCACAATTCAATCACAGGGCTTCATATTATCAAGAGTACAATTTCATAACACCCAAACAATCATGTGTTCACAATAGTCTTTATCATCCATTAATTCAACCACAAAGGTGCTTATCAACAAGAATATGAGTTCATTACAACCAACAATCCATATGAAGTTAAGCCACAGTAAACCTTGCCAACAATGAGTCATATTCGATATTTCCATGGTCATTTAGTTCAATTAGATCAATTCACGATTCCCTTTCATTACTTGTTACACAACACTTATCACTTATATACATTTACACATTTGAGTTCATTACCATTCTTTCATACCAACATACTCAAGCATTTAACGAACCTTGCACATGATAGAGTAATCACATAGAAATAACCTTTCACAATTTCAATTATCACGATAGTCGACTAAGAAAAAATTAGAGAATGAAATCTCACACCTCAACACAACCGGACAATCAATTCACATATACTCAGCAAGAAACTTATACCAAATGTTTGGACACCAACAAGGTGACTCTACGAAGATTAAAGTTAGCCATACATACCTCGAGTCATCCCCTTTTTAATTTCTATCACAATTCGCCGGACCGTCTCGCATCGTCAATCTATTCCACAATTTGACATATTTCACTTAGAATTAGGAATTTTGTACCCATTTGGGCATTTTATAAACTACTATTTGGTCCTTTTGATTAACTAACCCCTTTCTAGTGAAAGATTGCCCTAGCTTACTTCCCTTTGCTAGATTATGGAAGATTATTCACATACATGCAAGGTTTCACCTTTTAATTTCAAGAACCAACCTATGTGTGTTTTATTCTCACACAAAATCTGAGAAATTGGGGAAATAGGGTGAAGAATTACCTCTTAGAGTGAAGAAGATGACAATTACTCGATAATTTTCGGGCTTGAGGGATTTTGGAAAATCAAATTGGATGATGTTGAAACCTTCTCTCTCAAGAACTCTCTTCCTCTCTCTCTATTTTTGGTCAGAAAATCGTTAAAATGAAGGGAAGAGGTGTTTTATAAAACAGGGGTTCGGGTTTTTAATTTAGAAAATAGGAGCCCCGACATAGAGATGCGGTCAGGAATGCGATCACATTCCTTCTATGTGGTCCACATTCCTACCGCATAAATTGCCCTCAAAATGGGCCAAAAAGAGAGCGGACTGCCCAGGTATGCGACCACTATGCGGTCCGTATACCTGTTATGCGACCGCATAGTGCATCGTATAACCTCCTTCGCAAAAACCATGGGGCAAGAATGCGACAACTATGCAGCCCACATTCGTGGAATGCGATCGCTTTCTAAGCCACATAGCTGTCCTCAGAATGGACATGAAACTGTCTAGGTATGCGACCACTATGCGGTCCGCATACCTGTTATGCGATCGCATAGTGCGTCGCATAAACGCGCAATTTCTGGAAAATTTAATCTTTCAAGTTATGGGATACTTTTTACTCAAAATAGGACCGTTTAAAGAATTTCTACAGTTATAACAACACAGGGACCTATTCGAGCATCATTTTAGACATAGAAATTTTTACGGGTCTTTCATCCTCCCCTACTTAAAATCATTCGTCCTCGAATGAGGATCGGGAAATTATTTGGTTTTGAAAACACAATATGCCAACCCCCAATTTTTACTAACACCGCTATTTCCTGAAAATTTTGCCAGAGTTTCCTTTGTAATTAGGCCTATCTACCTGTCAGAGGGCCCCTGAAACACATGTTTCTAACCAATTCCACACATAACTAGTTATTTCATGGCCTTGTACATAATTTGGTCACCTCGACAAGTCCCGTATAATTCAATTACTTCAAAATGCCATATACACTTCAATTAATCATTACCAATCTACACTTCAATTAATCATTACCAAGCTACGCTTCAGTTAATTATTTAACCATCACATGAGTTTCACATAATTTCATTTACTCCAAGGGGTTTCACATTACTCAAATACTCACAACATATAGAATTATGGCACAACTTGAGAAGTTACAATAGTAGAGCAATTAGGGGAAAATGGGGTGCTTTTGCGCCAAACTGAACATAACATATAATTGCTTAGAGATGACAATTCGCACGATCACTACTAGACTTATTCAAACAAATGGGGATATTTTTCTTTCATTTCATTTTCAGCTTCCCACGTGGCTTCCTCAACCTGCTGAATTTGCCACAACACTTTAACTAAAGCAATTTCTTTGTTCCTCAATCTACGGACTTGTCTATCAAGAATAGCAACCGGAACCTCTTCATACGATAATTTTTCATTAACCTCAATAGTTTCAACTGGCACAATGGTTGATGGATCTCCAACCACTTTCTTCAACATAGACACATGGAACACCGTGTGCACTAATGACATTTCAGGGGGGAAATTCCAGCCTATAAGCCACCTGTCATATCCTTTGAGCAGCCCGATACGACCCGACATACCTAGGGCTCAATTTTCCTTTCTTCCCAAACCGCATTACTCCCTTCATGGGAAACACCTTCAAGAATACCCAATCATCTACTTGGAACTCCAAATCTCTTCGACGAACGTCCGCATAGGATTTTTGACGACTCTGAGAAGTTTTCATCCTCTCCTGAATGACTCTAACTTTTCCCATAGCTTGGTGCACAAGATCCGGTCCTAGCAATTCTGCCTCGCCAACCTCGAACCATCCAATCGGAGACCTATACCTCCTTCCGTACAATGCCTCAAATGGGACCTATACTAGCATGGAAACTGTTATTATAAGAAAATTCTATAAGCGGCAAGTGTTCATACCAACTACCCTTGAAATCTAATACAGAAGCCCGCAACATATCTTCAAGCGTCTGAATAGTCCGCTCTGCCTGCCCATCAGTTTGTGGATGGAATGTTGTGCTGAGATTTACCTGAGTACCCAAACCTTGCTGAATTTCTTCCAAAAGATAGCTGTGAACTGATCCCCTCGATCCGAGATAATAGAAACTGGAGTGCCATGGAGCCTGACTATTTCCTTGATATATAACTGAGCGTACTGTTCTGCAGTATCGGTGGACTTGACTGGCAAGAAATGCGCCGACTTCCTGAGTCGATCCACTATTACCCAAATCGAGTTGAACCTACGTGGAGTGCGAGGTAACCCCACCACAAAATCCATATTGATCATCTCCCATTTCCACATCGGTATTTCCATGAGCTGCGTCAATCCACGGGCCTCTAATGCTCGGCCATCACTTGCTAACAAGTCAGACACCTAGCCACAAAGTCCGCCACACCCCTCTTCATACCCTTCCACCAATAAATCTTCTTGAGATCATGATACATCTTCGTAGAAACTAGGTGTACTGAATACTTGGAATTGTGAGCCTCTGCCATCACCCTTTCCCGGAGATCATCCACATCTGGAAAACATAGCCTTTCTTGACACCGCAGGACATCTTCATTATTGCCGAGTGAGAATGTTGAAGTCTTGTGATTCAAAATCGCTTCCCTCAATTGTGCCAAAGTCGGATCCCTGAATTTCTTTCCCTTGACTTCAGCTAAAAGCAAATATTCTACTCCATTACGCACCACGACATCCCCTTCGCCTGAGGTCGAAAGATAGACCCCCAGACTAGCCAGCTAATAAACTTCCCGAGCCAAAAGCCTATGGCCGGCTTCCAAATGTGCCAAGCTGCCCATGGATTTCTGACAAAGAGCGTCGGCTACCACATTCGCCTTCCCTGGATGGTACAAAATATTCATATCATAGTTCTTGAGAAATTCTAACCATCTCCGTGCCTTAAGTTCAACTCCTTCTACTTGAATAAATACTGAAGACTCTTGTGGTATGTGAACACGTCCACATGGACCCCATAAAGATAATGCCGCCAGATTTTCAATGCAAACACAACCGCCGTGAGCTCTAAATCATGCATCGGATAATTCTTCTCGTGATTCTTGAGCCGCCTTGAAGCATACGCTATAACTTTACCACATTGCATCAACACACACCCCAAACCAACCCTTGAAGCATCACAATAAAATACAAATCCCTCCGAACCTTCTGGCAAGGTCAACACTGGTGCCGAAGTCAATCTCAACTTTAATTCCTAAAAACTCTTTTCACATGCATCGGACCACTGAAACTTAACTGCTTTCTGCGTCAGCTTAGTCAATGGGGAGGCAAGAGTAGAGAATCCCTCCACGAACCTTTGATAATACTTAGCTAGACCTAAGAAACTATGAATCGCTCTCGGGGTCGTTGGCCTAGGCCAATCCTTCACCGCTGCAATCTTTTGGGGATCAATCAGAATCCCCTCCCTGGAAACAACATGGCCCAAAAAGGTGACTGATTCTAGCCAAAACTCACATTTTGAAAACTTTGCATACAATTGGTGCTGAAGAAGAGTCTGAAGAACTACCCTAAGATGATTAGCATGATCTTCCTGACTTTGCGAATAAACAAGGATATCGTCAATGAAGACAATCACAAAGGAGTCAAGAAACGGTTTGAAAACCCGATTCATAAGATCCATAAAAGCTGTTGGGGCGTTGGTTAGCCCAAAAGCCATTACCAAGATGTGCCCATAACGAGTCCTGAAGGAGGTCTTAGGAATATCTTGCTCTCTGATCTTTAACTGGTGGTACCCAGACCGTAAATCAATCTTGGAGAAGAATCTAGCACCTTACGATTGATCGAATAAATCATCTATCTGAGGCAATGGGTATTTATTCTTTATGGTGACCTTGTTGAGCTGCTGATAATCAATACACATCTGAAGCGATCCATCCTTCTTTCTGAAAAATAGAACTGGTGCGCCCCAAGGCGACACACTAGGCCTAATGAAACCCTTTTCTAATAGGTCCTTCAATTACCCTTTTAACTCTCTCAATTCTGCTGGCGACATTCGGTAGGGTGGATAGATATTGGCTGCGTATCTGGAAAATACATCAATCCCGAAATCAATCTCTTTATCAGGTGGAATCCCAGGAAGCTCATCCGAAAAAACCTCAAGAAACTCATTCACAACAGGCACGGATTCGGGAGAAGGCACCTCTGAAGTGGTGTCCGCAACCCGGACCAAGTGGTAGATACACCCCTTCCTGATCATCTTCGAGGCCTTAAGGTAGGAAATAAACCTGCCTCTTGGCACAACATCATTCCCCTTCCATTCAATAACTGGTTCCTCAGGAAACTCGAGCCTCATAATTCTGGATCGGCAGTCGAGGTTAGCAAAGAATGAGTAGAGCCAATCCATCCCCATAATCACATCAAAATCTACCATTCCTAGCTCAATAAGATCGATCGTGGTATCCCAACCCCACAGCGTGACAACACAATTCCTATAGACTCACACGCCCTAATAGAATCACCAACCGGAGTCGACACAGAGAACGACTCGTGAAGCTATTCGGGTTCTATCACAAAACTTGAAGCAATAAATGGAGTAACATATGACAAGGAAGACCCGTGATCAATAAGAGCATAAACATCATAAGACTGAGCAGTCACAATACCTGTGACAACATCTGGAGAAGCCTTAGCACTCTGGCGACCACTCAAAGCATAAAACCTGATGGGTCCCCCTTGACCCCGCGCTCTACCCCTAGCTGCTCCGCGCCTGCTGGTGCTGGAGGGCGTGCTGAGGACGTAGGGGCTGATGAACTGGAGGGCTGAGCAGCACCCTTACCTATGCCCGGCGCACGACAATCTCGCTAAACATGGCCCCTAACTCCACATCTATAAAATATCGGAATATCCAAGTAACAAGGTTCAGTATGAAATCTCCCACACTTAGGGCATCGGACCCTCCGCTGCTGCTGGAACCTCCCATCTGAACGACCCGACTGTTCGAACCTCCTGCCATCTGAACCGGGTCTAAAATGACCTCCTTGCTGATAACTGTGCCCTAGTGACGGCGCACTGGCTGAGGACTGAGCATATGACTCAGATGGCCCTGACGATCCTCTCCCAAGGGCTGATCTCATACCTCCAATTGAGCTCCCAGGGTTGCCCGCTGACCGGGACCTACTACTTCTCTCTCTCACCAAGCTTATTTTCAATTTTCGAGCCTCTGTAGCCTGGGCGAATCCCACTATTTCCTATAATTCATATTCGAATGCAATGGAGCTGTAGCATCTTCATTAACAATAAAGGGACAAGGCCCTGAACAAACCCTCGAACTCTAGCCTCCATAGTCAGCATCATGTGAATAATGGACAAGCGCACAAACTCCATATAATACTCCCACACATTTATGTTGCCCTGCTTAAGGACCTCGAACTCCGCAGCACGGGCCGCCATAGTCTCGGCAGGCAAGAAATGATCCATAAAGTCATCAACAAACTCATCCCACTTTGCCGGAGGGTCCTCTCTCCACGGGAACTCTCCCACATTTCAAACCATGAATATGCCGCTCCCTTCAGACGACAGGAAGCCAACTCAACCCCCTATGCCTCGGTAGCCCTCATAACTCGGAGGGTCTTGTACACCTCATCAATAAACTCCTGAGGATCAGCCTCTAGGTCGGTGCCTGTGAACTCTGGAGGGGCTAACCTCAGAAACTGGCTGACCCTGGATCCCGAAGAATCCCCTTGCTCGCTAGAGGGTGCAGGGGAAGCATGTGATCTTTGGTCCTGGGAGGACACTATCTGAGTCAACATCTGAATAGCTCCCCTGAGGTCCCCATCAGAAATACTAGGACCGGAAGCTGGGACTGATAAAGGATCAGGAACATCGGCGGGAGGGACTGTAGCATCCTCCGCTGGAGCAGGAATAGGAATATCCTGGCCTGGGATGGAGGGGTCAGGCAGATTCAGGGCTGGGGAATCATTCTCACCCGCACCATCAGATAAAGAATTCACGGCCACTCCTGGGGTGGCATTGGCCTCTAGGCCGAGTCAGGCTCTTTTTTTGGGTGCCATTTACTGAAAATTGGAACAATGCACGAGTTAGAGATAGACAACCTCACCTTCCACCACATCGCACGATATAGAGTAGCAATAAAAGGGTACTTTCCTAAATGTCCATGCAGTCCCCTATTATAGATGTGGTCAACAACACACCGATAAGAAGGGCTCTACTGAACACGGCTCCGAGACGTCCTAATACACTTTTAAGACCTTAGGCTCTGATACCAAGTTTGTCACGCCCCAAAAATTGAGGGACGAGACCGGCACCTAACCGGGTGAACCCGGCCAAGCGGACCTAGATTGCTTTTCCTACCCAACGCGTTTCCCCCGTGTATACAATGCACCATGTTCCATATGAAATAATAACTTAGGATTTAAGCGTGGATTTACAAACTTAAGTTCATTTCTCTTTTAGCATTTCAACAGTTGATTCCCAAAAAAAAATACACAATACATACATAACTTTCCAATACGGATCACGACTCCGAATACGTACAGTTACTACCCAAAATACATATATACACCCACATCTTGTCTATGGAGCCTCTGCGAATACTAGGAGTTTATACAATACTTTCCGGCAACAAGGCCCCGGCTATACCTTACAATACATAACAGATTCAAAAGAGATGGCATGAATTACACACGGCCCCGGGAGGAAGTGGGGCTCACCAGTACTTGCTGAAAGAGGAGGAAGAGGCACCACTAACGGCGAGCTGAGCTACCTGCTATGGATCCACCTACATCTATATGAAATATGTAGCACCCCCAGCAAAAGGGACATTAGTACTGTGGAATAATACTAGTAAGTATGAGCAAACTTTACTCAAAGTAAAATCAGGAGATGCACAAATAGAAAGCAGTTAAAGGAACCAACACATAGTGCACAGTGATACAGAAAACAAGTACAATTGAGGGTCTCACAGATTCTCGTTTCATCACAATCACACTTCCTTTTACACTCCACCCATGTTACCTCTCCACCCTTATTACCACGTGCTGCGACGTGCAACCTTATCCCACCTTACATTTCTGTTGCGGCGTGCAACCCGATCCCACCGTACAGTTTACACTCCACCCTTGTTAACTCTCCACCCTTATTACTGCTTGCTGCGCCGTGCAACCCGATCCCACCGGACCATCACATTTCATGGCAAACAATAACAACCCACAATTTAATCACAGGGTTTCATATCATCAAGAGTACAATTTCATAACACCCAACAAATTATGTGTTAACAATAGTCTTTATCATCCATTAATTCAACCACAAAGATGCTCATGAACAAGAATGTAAATTCATTAGAACCCACAATTCATATGAAGTTAAGCCACAATAAACCTTGTCAACAATGAGTCATATACGATATTCCCAGGGCCATTTAGTTCAATTAGATCAATTCACAATTCCCCTTCATCACTTGTTACATAGCCCTTATCACTTAGATACATTTACACATTTGAGTTTGTTATCATTCTTTCATACCAACATACTCAAGCATTTAACGAACCTTGCACATGTTAGAGTAATCACATAGAAGTCACCTTTCACAATNCCATACATACCTCGAGTCGTCCCCTTTTTAATTTCTATCACAATTCACCGGACCGTCTCGCACCGTCAATCTATTCCACAATGTGACATATTTCACTTAGAATTTTTTTACCCATTTGGGCATTTTATCAACTACTATTTGGTCCTTTTGATTAACTAACCCCTTTTAGTGAAAGATTGCCCTAGCTTACTTCCTTTTGCTAGATTATGGAAGATTTTTCACATGCATGCAAGGTTTCACCTTTTATTTTCAAGAACCAACCTATATGTATTTTATTCTTACACAAAATCTGAGAAATTGGGGAAATAGGGTGAAGACTTACCTCTTTGAGTGAAGAAGATGACAATAACTCGATAATTTCTGGGCTTGAGGGATTTTGGAAAATCAAAGATGTTGAAACCTTCTCTCTCAAGAACTCTTTTCTTCTCTCTCTATTTTTGGTCAGAAAAATCGTTAAAAATGAAGGGAATGGGTGTTTTATAAAATAGGGGTTCGGGTTTTAAATTTAGAAAATAGGAGCCCTGACACAGAGATGCGGTCAGGAATCGCATTCCTGCTATGCGGTCCGCATTCCTGTCGCATAAATGGCCCTCATAATGGGCCAAAACGAGACTGGACTGCCCAGGTATGCGACCACTATGCGGTCTGCATACCTGTTATGCGATCGGATAGTGCGTCACATAACCTCTCTTGGAAAAACCATGGGGCAAGAATATGACAACTATGCAGCCCGTATTCGTGAAATGCGATCGCATTCTAGGATGCATAGCTGTCCTCAAAATGGATAGGAAACTTTCCAGGTATGCAACCACTATGCGGTCCGCATACCTGTTATGCGATCGCATAGTGCATCGCATAAACGCGCAATTTCTGGAAAATTCAATCTTTCAAGTTCTGGGATACTTTTTACTCAAAGTAGAACCGTTTTAAGAATTTCTACAATTATAACAACACAGGGACCTATTCGAGCATCATTTTAGACATAGAAATTTTTAGGGGTTTTTACAAAAATGGTCTTTCCGAATCTCTTTGTTGAGCTCTCTATAATCCATGCATACCCTCCAACCAGTGACAGTTCTTGGGGGACCAATTTATTTCTATCATTTGTAATCACAGTCATTCCCCCTTCTTTGGGACACATTGTACCGGTGAACTCCATGAACTATCCAAAATGGGGTAGACAACCCTGCATCTAGCCACTTGATGATCTCTTTCTTGACTACCTTTTGCATGGCCTCGTTCAACTTTCTTTGATGTTCCACGGAAGGTTTGGCATCCTCCTCCAATATGATTTTGTGCATGCAAAAAGTGGGTTATATACCCCGAATATCAGCCAATGTCCAACCTATTTCCTTCTTCCTCCTTTGGAGGACCACAAGGGTGGAATCTACATGTACGTTAGTTAAGCACGAAGAAATAATAACAGGTAATGTGGAACAAGGGCCTAAGAAATCATACCTGAGGTGTGAAGGTAAGGGCTTCAACTCCAATGTGGGTGGCTCCTCGATTGAGGGCTTTGTTGGTGGAGTCTTCCGGTTCTCAAGGTCCAAGGAAAGTTTTCAGGGCCCATATGTATAGGATACCATTTCTTGAAAATAATTGATACATTCTACCAAGCCTTCCTTCTCATCCTCATCTTGATTCAACAACACAGCTTCCAAAGGGTCTTCAACATTAATCATAGCACGTGTGTCATCAATAATCACCTCAGTCACAAGATCCACAAACGAACATACTTAGTTTCTATTAGGCTGCCTTATTGACCTGCATACATGGAACACAACTTTTTCATCACCCACCCGGAAGGTGAGGTCCCCAGCTTCCATATCAACTAAGGCCTTTCCTATAGATAGGAAATGTCTCCCCAATATGATTGGCACCTCATAGTCAACCTCACAGTCGAGTATCACAAAATCTGCGGGAAGTATGAACTTGTCGACCCAAACTAGCACATCATCAATTATCCCTAATGGCCTCTTCATTGTCCGGTCCGCCATTTGCAACCTCATGGAAGTAGGTCTTGGTTTCCCAATACCCAATATCTTGAACACAGAATATGGAATCAAGTTAATGCTTGCCCCCAAATCACATAAGGCTTTGGCGAAATCGGCACTACCAATAGTGCATGTAATTGTAAAGGCACCGAGATCTTCTAGCTTCGGAGCCATGGAATGCACAATGGCACTCACTTGATGTGTCATTTTGATTGTTTCACAATTCATTGATCTCTTCTTAGTTACCAAGTCTTTCATGAACTTCACATATCCCGACATTTGTTCTAGAGCTTCAACCAAAGGCACATTTATGGACAAACTTTTCATCATATCAATGAATTTCTTGAATTGGTTCTCATTGTTTTTCTTTGAGATCCTTTGAGGATACGACGAAGGAGGCCTTGGCTTTGGGCACTACGTTTCTAGTATGTCTATCACGTGTTCCCTATACGGGTTCACATCATTTTGTGTCTCCTCCCCTTTGACATCAATGTCTATCCTCACTTCATCATTCACATTCTCATCATTTACTTGTATATAATTGCTTGGCTCATCATCATCTTGCACCAACACATCATCACTCACAATCTTTCTTGGATTAGAGGTACTAGCAACTCCACCTCTATCACTTCTTGTAGTCACCGCCATAGCATGGCCCGTATTATTCCCACCCTTCGGGTTTACTACCGTATCACTTGGTAGTGCCCCTTAGGGAGAGTATTCAAGGCTTGAAAATTTGAACCATTTGGACTTCCAAGTTGGGGATAAAAGTGTTGTGGGAGGCTATTTGGGCATCGCAGTAGGCATTTCTTTCCATCATTTGTTTGAACATATTTTCTATCCGTCCCATCTCATTGTTGGAAGAACTAGAACCTTGTGACAAATATGGAGGCGGATTGTTGGGTTGTTGATACATCAGGGGCCTTTGAAAGCCCGACCCCCAGTTTCCTTGATTATTGTTGTTCCAATCCCCTTGATTTCCATTGCCTCCCCAATTACTATTATTGTTGCCACCCCAATTGCCTTGGATATTTCCTTGATTACCCCAATTTTGATTGTTGTTCCCCCAGTTGTTCGGCTTGTTGTTGTTGCCATTATTCCAATTCCCTTGTTGTCCATGGTTGCCCCCATTTTGATTGTTTCCACGTGATATCCAATGTTGTTGGTTTGGAGCATTTCTTCATTGACCTTGGTAATTGTTCACATATTGAACCTCTTCACTTTGATCATCATATAAATCATCTTGATTGTAACTGCAACCACTTTGCTCAAATTTATCAGGATTATGTTGAACTTCTTGACCTCTTTGTCTTCTCTTGTTAACCATCACGTTCACTCCTTCCATGGAATTCCCTTGTTTTGGCCCCTGAACCTACTGAAGATGTGCCTCGGCTAAATGATTCATGGTGGTTGTTAACTCCGCTATGGATTGCCCATGATCATGAAGTTCCTTGTGAAGGTGGATAACATTTGGGTCACCCTGAGGAAAGTTGGCTCTACTTTGCCAAGCTGAAGAGGTATCCGACATCTCGTCTAATATTTCATATGCTTCTGAGTATGGCATGTTCATGAAGTTACCCCCTGCAAGCTGATTCACCACACACTAGTTAGTTGTGTTGATCCCCCTATAAAAGGTTTGCTGGATCATTGCCTCAGTCATATCGTTGTTGGGGAATTCCTTGGCTCTTGTTAAAAGCAAGGATTTCATCTCTCAATGTTGCCATATGTCACGGAGAAAAGAACTTTGCTATGAACTTCTCGGACAAGTCATCCCAAGTGTGTATGGAATAGGTTGGGTAGCCTCTCAAGCCAATTCAAAGCCTTTCCTCTAAGTGAAAATGGGAAAAGCCTTAGCCTCAAAGTATCCTCAAATACATTCGTCTGCTTGCTCCCCCAACACGTTCCAAAAAAACCTTTGAGATGCTTATAGGCGTTTTGATGCGGAGCTCCGGTGAAGAAACCCCTCTTTCCAATAGAGTAAGCATGACATTGGTTATTTGAAAGTTGCCCGCCCGAATCCGGGCCGAACTATTACGCTTGCATAGCCTTCGTTAGGCAACACTCGGTGTGCTGCCGTTGGAGGAGGTGGGGGAGGGTTTGGAATGTTTTCATGAGGCAGGCGGCCTCTTCTTTGTACTTGAGGTTCAAGAGGAACCTAATCCACTTCATTTTCATTTACCTCCTCCCCCTGAGGAATATGTCCGAGGGCCTCGCAAAGAGCCATTTGGTACCTAAAAGCAATTCACAAACGCGATTAGAAAAATGGAAAGAAAGAAAAATAAAACACACAACTACTTAGATATATAGCTAAGACCGTTTAACTCCCCGACAACGGCGCCAAAAATTTGATCGGGTCCAAGCCTGCACTGCTATTGAGTAGCGAGGGTGGTCAATGCAGTTTTACTCAACTAGGCCGGGATTGAATCCATAGGGAGTTAATTTGTTTGGAATTAGGTTTATATCTAAGTCTATGTGGGGTTTTTTCTCTTAGTTACACTTCCACACATTTTGGTTTTGATTCTACTTCTAAATCTACTCTATTGTATGCAATGATTGAAATTAAGTACAATATTTTTGTTGTTGATTTTCAAGTGTTTAAAGAGACTAGGGTAGCGACTTATACCTAGGTGGATATCTAACGGGTAGCAAGAATCTAGGCCATGCTTGATTAATTGGGGTCCTAATATAGCTATCACACCCGAGTACTCACTCTATACCTCTCGATGGTTTGAGTGACTTTGCCCGATTTGGCTTTCTCAAGTCCAAAAGGGTATTCATGCAATTCTAGTTATATTAGCTCCAGTCGGGTATTATTATCTCTAGATTTAACCCTTTAATTTGGGCTATCAATTTCTTGAGTTCACCCCAATTCCTTGTTAGCCTAGTTTTCCTAGACCTAGTCCCTCTTTCTCAAGTAGAAACTAAGTCATAAAGGCATGAATTAGTGTTTGCAACCACTAACTCTATAGTTATAGAAAGAACTAGGCTAATATCACTAACCCATAAACATTCAAGCCCTAAAATTCAATACACATTACATACCCATACTAGAGTTGGGTCACAACCCTAGCTATGGGTCTGGCTACTCATGAAAATAACATAAATTGAAGATGAAAAGAAGATAAAATCCATAATATATGATTAAGTAATGAAAATCTAATGATAAAAGACGAATCTAGTACAAACTTTCCCAAGACAGATGTTCCAGCCGTCTCAGGTGCTCCTCTAATACATAATATAACCTAAAAATGGCAAAAAGTTCTATTTATACTAAGCTGAAATTTTCGGACAAAAATACCCCTACGGAGGTTGTGCGGCCGTGTAATTCTGAGCGCGGCCGCACTCTTACTTTTGCGGCCGTGTAATTCTGATTTCGATCCGCGTTCTTCACTTCTGGATGTGGGTTGAGCTGAGTTTCCCAGACCGCATAATTTCCATAGCGGCCGCGTAAGAGACTTCCGCGACCGCATAATTCTTCCGCTGATCGCACTTCTCATTTTTGCTTAAATTGTAAGCTCTTTGAACCTCAGCCTCCGCGATCCACGTAATTCGAATTGCGGGCACACAAGTATTTTCGAGGCCACACCTTTCTGGTGCGGACCGCGTTCATCTTTTAGCCTAAAAATCAACCTATCTGAATCTTCGTTTTGCATACCGCATAATTGTGATCGCGGCCGCATTGTGGCTTTCGCGACCGCACCATGTTTGTGCGGTCCGCGTTTCAGATCTCTTGGCCCAGTCTTGGTTTTTGTTCAAGTTTTGCTCCTTATGAGTTGATTATGACTCCTTTGGCTCATTTTGAACAATTCCTGCAAGCAAGCATATTACATTAATTTCCGGGAATACCTTCACACATTTTTGGCTCAAAACACAAGTAAAAGAGAGCAAATAATAGGTTAAAATCCCTACTTATCAGTGACCAGACCCAAATCGCCTAAAATTCTTCCAGACCATCAAAAACGACCTAAGGAACAATAGTTATTGATTCGCCCGATTCCCAGATTTTTGTGCGCTCATAGCCCACACCATCTGCATGCATCCGGACGAGCGGACCTGAATAGCCTACTTTTTTATCGGACCATCGAAAACGACCTAAGAAATAATAATCATTGCTTTGTCATGACTGGTTGTCATTTTTTGGCGTGTTACGGCCATAAAACTAGAATTTCTCTCGATTCCTAGACTTTAGTGTGCTATAGCCACGCCATCTGTATGGTCCGGGCGCCCGGACCCGAATAGCCTAAAATTTTGACTGACCATCAAAAACAACCTAAGGAACATTAATCATCTCATTTACATGACCGTTCCTTGTTCTTTGGTATTTTAGAGCTAAAAAACTTTACTCGATTCCAAGATTTTCTTGTGCTACGTCATCTGCATGGAATAGGGCGCCCTGACCTGAATCGCCTAAAATTTTTCCGCCATCAAAAACAACCTAAGGAATATTATCCATCGCCTCGCCATGTCCGTTTTTCGTTTTTGGTGTTTTAAGGTCATAAAACTAGAATTCAGCCCAATTTCCAGATTTTTTGTGTGCTATAGCCCACGTCATCTGCATATGTCCGGGCATCCGCACCCAAATCGCCTAATATTTTTCCTGCCCATTAGGAATGACGTAAGAAACATTAGTCTTCACCTCGACATGAACATTTCTCCCTTTTTTGGCGTTTTAGGGCCACAAAATTGGAATTCTGCCCCATTTCCAAATTTTCGTATGCTGTAGTCCACGCCACCTGCATGGCTCCGGGCGCCCGGACCAGGGTCGCTTAAAATTCTGTCGGCCTATCGAAAATGACCTATGGAACATTCGTCATCGCCTCACCATGACCGTTCCTCCTTTTTTTGGTATTTTAGTGGCATAAAACTGAAATTCTGCCCGATTTCCAGATTTTCATGTGTTATGGCCCGCACCATCGGCGTGGGCACATGCATCCCGATCTGAATCGCCTAAATTGGGCCATAAAATTGGAATTCCACTTGATTCCCATATTTTCGTGTGCAATAGTACACACCAGCTATATGGGCTCGGGCGTGATGAGTGTGGATTTTGACTACTTATTAGCACCTTTTTTCTTTCGTTTTGGTCCATAAGCATTTAATTGTGTTCCCAAAAACTGATGAAATACGCTTAATTGCAGGAATATTGGAAAATGAGCATCAAAGATGAAATCCAACTCAAGGAGTAATCTGAACCAAGATCTAAAACAGACACAGAAGCTCTAAAGTACGAACCGTAGATTATCATATGTGGCCGCAGATTGTGAAGCAAAGCGCACCAGAGGTCTGTGAGAAGTGCGGTCCGCACATGAAATGTGCGGCCGTAGAAGCAAGGCAAGATCAAAAGATTAAGTGAGCATGCATATCAAGTTCAACGGAAGTGCGGACCGCACAATTATTGTGCGGCCATAGATGATCAGCTATGCGGCCGCAGTTGCATTTGTGTGGTCCGCCAAAAGTGCCATGTGCGTATGCACTCATAGATGTGCAGACTGCACAAAGAGAGAGACGCGGCCGCGATTCAGAATTGTGCGGCGCAAGAGTCCAATCTAGCCAAGTTTAAGAAAAGCGCAGACCGCACATGGAATTGTGCGGCCGCAGAACCTCCGAAAGGGCAATTTTGTTCGAAAATTCTAGCACTGTATATATAGAAGAGTTTCAGTTTTTCAGGTCAACTTTTATAACTTTTGACATCAGCAATTATTTACTTTGATCCTTTTAGTAGTTTTTGCTATTTTGAGATTTTTGAATATTAGTTTTATCATTTTAATCGTTAATATGGGTTTAATTATCACTTCTTTTTTTTTTTTTCTTCTAATTTAATCATGAGTAGCTAGATTTTCGCTAGGGTTGTGACCCAACCCTAGTGTGTAAACTTAATGGGTGTTTGATTTATTACTTGTTTATGGTTGGGTGTTGATTGTCTAGCCTTGTTCTTGCTTTTATTTGAAGATTTAATGGTTGCAAACATTATTTCATGCCTATTTGACTTTGTCTCTACTTGACAAAGAGAGACTTAGTCTAGAAAAACTTTGCTAGCAAGAAATTGGGTCAATCGTATTATCGAACATAGGAGTGGTGAAAGTAAAGGAATAGCTATAGCTGTTGTGAGATGGGCATAAATTTGGTAAGGATCCCCTGTGTTATCACCATTTCGCCAGAAAATTTGTGACCAACTAGACTATCGTATATAAGAAGAAGAAGAAGAAGAAGAAATGAATGAGAGACAGAAGAGGAGAGATATACGCGGGGATGGGGATAGCTTATGTGAAACAATAACTTTTGGGAAGATTTTATGGGATCTAATTTGAAAATGATTTTTGATAGAAACTTAAAAAATATAAAATAAATAGTTGATGAGTTATTATGAAAATATTGTCTATAGAGTAATGTGGGAGAGATTTGGACGGCTAAAAATACATAGCCTTCCGTTTGAGGGAATTAATGTAGGAATTTGAAAAATAAGGTCAATAATTACAAAACATAAAGAGCAAGGAAAAAGTTTAAACAACTAAGGAAAGGATCGGCATTAGCAACATGAGGACGAGTTCTGGTTGATTAGGAACAGAATTTGAGGGTTAGTGATTTTTGGGTTAGGTGTAAGGTTGATAATTGAGCTACTATTAGATTAAAATGTCACAGGAATGGTAGTTAGTAAATAAAAAATGAGATATAAAAAGTTGAAAAATAAATATTATCTATACTATATTAAAAGCATGAACTCCCTAACTTAAAAATTAAATTACCTAAATACCCTTCTAAATAATTTAATTATTATTTTTAGTTTGAAAACATCTATTCTATATTAAAAGCATGAACTTCCTAACTTAAAAGTTAAATTACTTAAATACCCTTCTGAATAATTTAATTATTATTTTTAGTTTAAAAAAAAAATAAGAAAAAAACTGCCGTGCAAAACACCCCAAATCGAATGGATGTGTCCTTTGATATTTATTAACTGGTTAGATATTAATCCTTTGCCCCAAAGTTGTTTGGTTGTACATTAAAACATTTTCCATAAGAACGTTTATGTCAACCTCAAACCTAAAAAGAATTTGGTATATGAAAAGAAAAAAGAATTGTACATTTCTTGTCTATCTCATATTATAAGTTTGTTTTTCATGTTCTCATATTCTGACACGGTCGTATATTTTCACTGTTTAATTAATCTGGTATATATGTGTAGTACACTTTTTATCAAACCTTTTAAAAATCAAAATTTCCTATTTGTCTTCGTTTATTTTTATTTCATAGAAATTTTTTTTGGTTATGGGAGTTCTATTTGTTTGCATTATTTTAGTTATTTTAATGTTTTCTCCATTTTAATTTATGTGAAGGTATTTAACTAGATATTGATTTTAATAAAAAAAAGAAACACTTTTGAAGATTACGCTATAATATAAGCTATAGGAATTTTTGTGGCTTGTTAATTGACCTTCTCACTAACGGTAATAAAAAGTTCAAAACTAAATCGTTACTAAATATAAAAATATTTCATTTCTTGAGACCAACTAAAAAAAAGAGTGTCGCACAATTTTTGATAGAGAGAATACTTTTTGATTATTTTTCTGTCGTGAACCTCTGAAAGATTAGATTTCTTTTAACAACAGTTTTCTTGTTGGAAACTTGACTTCACAATTATTTGATTTCTAGAACTTAACAAATTTGTTGTCCGCATTGTAACCTTATTTTAGTTATTTTCATGAGGTTTCATGCCTATTACAATTGATATATAATTTTTATCTCTACTTTTTGCAGTTACTAATAGATTCTACAGTCAGTAAATATTTCTTTTTGGGTTATTTTGTTAACATTAGTTTTGTTACTTGATGTGTTTTCGAGCTTTTACTTATTATTTTTTGTCGCGAAATGCTAATGTTAGCGTCTTTCCCAAACATGTTATCCGTAAAAAGGTTCATCATTATTCTAACTCTTGTTGCTATCGCTATTTTAAATATTGCGCCATTTGTGATTGTAATACATCAAATCGTAAGATAATCTACCCTTCATGTCCTTCAACTATATTAAGGCAGATGATCTTAATTTCAATATGATATCGCCTTGCAGATATGCTGTCTCTTTGGATTAAAAGGAACTAATAATTTATGCTTAATTATCTCAAACTAAATCATTTTATGTAATTAATAAACAGAAATGAAGCGAAACGTAACTTTTTATGTTGAATAATGGAGAAGATTGTAAAACAAACATTGATTTGCAAATAAATATGTCTACATGCGTTTATAATTCAAACAAGAAAT
Source organism: Nicotiana knightiana (assembly GCA_005239525.1). Classification (NCBI taxonomy): domain Eukaryota; kingdom Viridiplantae; phylum Streptophyta; class Magnoliopsida; order Solanales; family Solanaceae; genus Nicotiana; species Nicotiana knightiana. Next base: position 206,228 of record ML375056.1, read on the forward strand.
CTTAAAATATTCATATAATAAAAATTCAACGTTTTGCAATATGAATTTTATAATAATAAAGTAAGATAAACGTACATTGCACGTTCAGAGGGACTAGTATTATATAAATAGTTCAACAAGCTAAAAATAAATTGTAAATATTTATATTTTTTAAAGTTGCTAATACGTAGCAAATATTTATAATAATAAAGTTGGGGTACTTGTAATAATACATAAAAATGCTACAAATAGTATTATGACTTTATTAGTTAGTAGTAGCTCATTAGAATAATATGGAGTAATGATGGACAAAATAGGGTGTCAATTGTTGCCCCTCTTTGTCCGAGAATGATGAAAGAGTTGTCGGGCAAAAAAATTGACATAGTAGCCAATTTTGTCCGACTAATGAGATAGTTTTGTAAGAACGAAAGGGAATAAGAGTTTCGAAAAATATTGTGGCTGAACTCTGGTTTCTGAGTTACCTACATATCTCGGACTTTACGAAAATCAGACCACGTGTAGTTCTAAATTAGGAAAGAACATGAACCCCAAAAAATTTGCCCCCCAGTATTGAATTATGATCATACTGGATATTATGATCGTATAAAAATAGAAGGTTGTGTGTGAAAATAGGATTGTGAAGCAATGTGATTTTGAGTAACGTAGCGATGGTTGCGAAGATTGGGAAAAAGATAAGTAAGCGGTGAAAATGAATATTATGAAGAGGATAAACGGCACACTTACTAAATGAAAGAGACGTTAATTCTAGAAATTACTCCAGTATTGTGGTGACGTTGGAATTGAGTAGAAATCAAAATAGAGAGATAAAATCAAAATAGAGAGATAATGGATGCGAAAATTGCCCCAGTTAGATAAAAAAACTTGTTGTGATGTTTCGTGGCTTGTACCTGCAAATTTCAAGTATTACTATAAAAGATAATTAGTATGTAAGAATTAATATGATGAATGTAATTTACCGAAAATATTTAAACATGATGCAAATTCCCTTTAGACCATAAAAGTTATTTTTGGACGATGAGAATGATGTCCTTGGACTATGATGCCTTGGGCCATTGAGCGTACAGTAAGGAATTCTCAGGCCATGAAATGGTGTTCTTAGGCCATGAAGATGATGCCTTTGAACTATGATACCCTTGAATAGTGATGTGCAAATCCGGATCCTTAGGCCATGAAATGGTTTCCTCGGCCATGAAAATGGTGCCTATAGACTATGACACCCTTTGGATAATTTGGCGATCTTTCGGCCCATGAAATGCAGTTTGAGGCAATCTTTCAGCCATGCAATGTAGTATGTGGCAATCTTTCAGCCGTGCAAATGCGGTATGATGAAATGCAGTATGTGGCATTCTTTCAGCCATGCAAACGCGGTATGAGCGATGTTTCAGCCATGCAATGAAATATGTGACAATCTTTCAGCCATGCAATGCAGTATGGTGATCTTTCAGCCATGCAATGCAGTATGGGGCGATCTTTCAGCCATGAAAATGCAGTGTGATGCAATGCAGTATGGGGCGATCATTCAGGTGGCGATCTTTCAGCCATGCAATGCAGTATGAGGCGATCTTACAGCCATGCAATGCAGTATGAGGCGATCTTTCAGCCATGCAAATGCGATATGATGTAATACAGTATGAGGCGATCTTTCAACCATGCGATGCAGTATGATATAATGTAGTGTGGGGCGATCTTTCAGCCATGCAATGCAGTATGAGGGGATATTTCGGCCATGCAATTAAGTATGGGGCGATCTTCCAGCCATGCAATGCAGTATGGCAATCTTTCAGCCATGCAATGCAGTATGGGATGATCTTTCAGACATGCAATGTAGTATGAGGTGATATTTTAGCCATGCAGTGCGGTATGGGGCGATCTTTCAGCCATGCAATGCAGTATGAGGGGATCTTTCAGCCATATAATGCAGTATGGAGTGATCTTTCAGCCATGCAATGCAGTACGAGGCGATCTTTCAGCCATGCAGATGCAGTATGGGGCGATTTTCAGCCATGCAATCCAGTATGTGCGATCTTTCAGCCATGCAAATGATGTAAGACAGTGATGAAGACAGTGCTTAACCTTATGCAAGTAATGGGGGCAGAGTTTAGCCTTATGCAAGTAGGGGGAGGCAGTGTTTAGCCTTATATAGATAGGGGAAGGTCATGTGTAAATAAGAGAAAGCAATTCTTACCCTCATGAAGATGAATCCTTTGTGCTTTGTGGTGTATAGCCCTAAGCAAGTGGCGATCTTCGTGCTTTGGAACGTATGTCTGTTGAGAAAATTTTGATATTGTTGTACCTATCATTCCTTTTCGAAGACTTTGATAATACAATCCCAAATTTTGATGAAACTCAAAATTTTCCCCCCAGTTTCATCTTTGGAAGGAAATGGAGTTTTTATTATAATGAGGCAGAACCTGATAATGGGTTACCTACATATCCCCTTTAAACAGAAATCGAGGTTAAAACATCGCTTGGATCGTATTTGAAGCTTATAGAATCACTTGAGAGTGCAAGATTATAATCGGAGGATAGTCCCTCATTGAAGTCGTGGTGAATTCTCCGAAAGGACAGAGTGTGACTACAAGATCAAGCTTAGACATGACAATTTTAGAAGAGTATCATGGGCGGGTGGGTGGAGATTGGTAGAGTAATTGTAATGACCCGGTCGGTCGTTTTCAGAGTTAGCGCCCCGATACCCTAATAACCGCTTCTCCCATGTATATTTATGTTATTGGAACTTGTCGGAGCGTTGAGTGATGAAATCCGGAGTGGATTTTGGACACATAGTCCATAAATGTGGAATTTAGTTTTAGAAATCTGACATAGCTAGAACTGTGTGAAGAAGGATCCGGAATGGAATTCCGTCGACTCCGTTAGCTCCGTTGGATGATTTTGGGGTTAGGAGCGTGTTTAGAATGTGTTTTCGAGGTCTGTTGTAGATTTAGGCTTGAATTGGCGAAAGTTAGAACTTCGGCGATTTCAGCCGATAGGTGAAATTTTGATACCGGGATCGGAATGGAATTCCGAAAGAGAAAGCAGGTCCGTAATGCCATTTATGACCTGTGTACGAAATTTGAGGTCATTCGGATGAGTTTCGACGTGATTCGGCATCGAATGTGGATTTTAGAAATTTCATAAGTTCTTAGGCTTGAATCTATGCATTTGATGATTTTGATGTTATGAGACGTGTTTTTAAGGCTCGACCAAGTTTGAATAAAGTATTAGAGTTGGTTGGTAGGTTTTGTTGAGGTCCGAGGGGCCTCGGGCATGTTTCAGGTGCTCAAACGGACTTCTTTCGCCTTAAAACTTCTGCTGTTTCTGGTTTTCTTGAGCATCAGATAATCCTTCAGTGCGATTGCGTGTTTTGGGCCGCGATCGCGGAGAGTAAGTTTGGGCCCAGCTGATTTTGTTCAGTGTGATCGCAATAAGAGGAACGCGATCGCATAAGGGCTATTGGGCCGGGCAGGGGAGTTTCACTCTGTGCGTTCGTGTGGGCCTTAGCTGCGAATGCATAGGGTCCAGTCCAGGAATGCTCCGCGAACGCAGCTGGCTGTTTGCGACCACACTGTGTTCCAGCATTAGGAGAGTGTGGCTTAGAGTATGCGATCGCATCTCTATAACCGCGACCGCACATCACAATTTAGGACTAGGCAGAACATTAAAACCCCAATTCGAGGGTTTAAGCCTATTTTCACCATTTTTGAATTTGAGAGCTCGAGAGGGGCGATTTTTGAAGACTTTTGCACTTGGGAAACTTTGGTAAGTAATTTCTAACCTACTTAGATCAATTTCCCCGATTCCTAACTTAAATCTAGCCTTTAAAATTCGAATTTGGGAGGAAAATTTGGATGAACTTCATCGACCAAATTATTGGGGTTTTGATTGGGTTTTTGACCTCCGAATTTAGAGATTCTTATATGGTTAGACTCGTGAGTGAATGAGTTTTCTGAAAATATAATTTTTACCCGATTCCGAGACATGGCCCGAGGAACGTTTTGGGCAAATTTCCTAAATTCGCGTATTAGCTTCGAGCTTATTTGCTATTTTGTTTCCTTGAAATTATATTTACACTATGCAATCGAATTGACTAGATTTGGGCCACCCGGAGTTGGATACTCGTGGCAAGAGCGTGGTATTGAGTTGATTAGCGCAGTCAAGGTAAGTGGCTTACCTAACTCTGTGTTGGGGGCTTCCCCTTAGGCATTTTTATACGGATTTTGTTACATGGACGCCGTGTACGTGAGGTGACGAGTGCGTACATAGGTCATTGTTGCTAAAATTCCATTTTCCTTCCATGCAATCACTCATTTTCGTTCCTACATTATTTTTTCCTGTCTTAACTGAATAGTTAGCTCAAGAATAAGCATGCCTTCCTGTCCTTACTTGATTTCCTCTTATTTGCTACTAGTCGCACCATGCTTAAGTAGTTTTACTTTATTCTTGCCTGTTGTTTTTCCTGAACTGTTTAATTAAGACGTATCCGACATACTTCTGCATTTCATACTTAAATTGGGACTACGGACAGAGATCCAGGAGCTTTCCCTTTGTACTGCATTGCATATATTCTGTTATTTAATCTTGCCCGTTTCCATTAATCTTGTTTATCATTGCTTATCTATATTTCACTATTTAAATTTATAACTGACTTGTTTTAAAACTCAGTAGAGCCTCAACCTGACCTCGTCACTACTTGACTGGGGTTAGGCTTGGCACTTACTGAGTACCGAATGTGGAGTACTCACACCCTTTTCTGTGCATGTTTTCCCCATGTGCAGATCCAGGTACCAGCGCACCGTACAATGGCTAGGCGTATCTTAGCATCTGCTTAGGAGATCACGAGGTAATTCTGCCGCGTCCACAGGATCTCACGAGTCCCCTTTCTACTCTAGTATAGATATAGGAGATAAATAGATACATTTTCCTTATTCCTTTGTATAGAGCTATAGTAGTTCAGAGTTTGTAACTTTGTGATGTTCCGGGTTTTGGGAAAAGTAAAAGTTGTAAATGCCGAGCGTTTAAATTTTATAGTATTGCTTCTTCTTTACTGTTTCTATCATTGTTTTGTATTATTTTCCGCAAATTTTAGGCTTACCTAGTCGTAGAGACTAAGTGCCATCACGAGACCGTTCGGAGGGTAATCCGAGTTGTGACAAGTTGGTATCAGAGCGTCTAGGTTCATAGGAGTCAATGTCACAAGCCGGTTTATTAGAATCTCGCGGATCGGTGCGGAGACGTTCGTATCTATCTTCGAGAGGCTATGTAACTTTTAAGCACAATCAAATTCTTTGGAATTCCTTATCGTGCTAGTTAATGTCATCAAATTCTTAAAATCTATTCTATTCTTGCTTGCAGATGGTTCGTACCAGTACCAGACGTACTGATGACCAGGAACCCGAGCCCCCAGTCAGAGCAACCAGAGGCAGGGGCCGGGGCAGAGGACGAGCACGCGGTGCATCCCGAGCACCGGCTTGAGCAGAGGTAGGGGAGCCCCCAGCAGCTACAGTTGGAGGGGCACAGGAGGCCCCTAATGTTACTCCAGACCTCCAGGAGACATTGGCTAGGTTCTTGAGTGCGTTCAGTACTCTGTCTCAGGTGAGACTACTCCCGATAGCTCTAGCTACATCCCAGACCGGGGGAGGGACACAGGCTCCCGCACCCGTACTCCTGAGAAGAGGGTTCATATTGGACAGGTTCCAGAGTATATTCCTATGCCCCCGGTAGCTCTTGCTCAGCATGAGACTAGGATAGCTATTCCTGAGGCAGAACAACTCCGACTTGATAGATACAAGATGTACCACCCACCTGAGTTCAGCGGACTAGCTTCAGATGACACCTTGGGTTTTCTTAGGGGTGTCATCGCATTCTTCACAATATGGGTATTGTGGAGGCGAGTGGGGTTTCTTTCACTGCTTTCCAGCTGAGGGGAGCATCTTATCAGTGGTGGTGTGCTTTTGAGCTTAGTAGTCCGGACGAGGCAACTTCAATTACTTGGGCTCAGTTCTTCGAGACGTTCTTACTTGAGTTTGTCCTCAGAGCCTCGAGAGGGTTCGACGCTTTATTAAGGGACTCCACCCCAGTATTCGGACCAGCATGGACAGAGAGCTGGAGACCTATATTACTTACCAGCAAACCTTGAGTATTGCCCGGAGGATTGAGACTATGTTATCCCTGGACAGGGAGGAGCGAGAGGCCATGAGGTCTCGAGAGACTGGTCATTTTTCAGGAGCCCGTGCACCAGCAACACGCTATGGTAGGGGTTTTCTGAGTCGCCCCATTCACTCAGCTCTTCCATCAGCCAGTGGTATTACAGCTCCTCCTAGACCTCAGGAACCTTATTATGCACCACCATTATCTCATGTGCCTCCTACTCGAGGTGCTATCACTGGCCAGTCTAGCAGGCCAGTTTAGAGTCAGCAGCAGCCGCCACGTCCTCCGAGGGGTTGTTTTGAGTGTGGTGACCCTCGTCATATGATCAGAGATTGCCCCAGAGAAAGGAGGGGTGCACCACCTCAGACTTATCAGGTTCCACGTCTTCCGCTGGGTCCTTTGGCTATTCTTGCAGCCCCGGCTGCTACCCCACCTTCTCAGACAGCTCGAGGTGAAGGTCGGGAAGGTCGAGGTCGCCCTAGAGGGGGTGGCCAGGCCAGATATTATGTTCTTCCAGCCCGTTCAGAGGCCGTTGCTTCAGATTCAGTCATCACAGGTATTGTCCTTATTTGTCATAGGGATGCATCCGTGGTATTTGACCCAGGTTCTACGTACCGGTATGGTGACAGTGAAGAACATGTACCCATTGCCTCGCATTGATGATTTATTTGACCAGTTAGAGGGTGCTAGGCTGTTCTCCAAGATTGATCTGCATTTGGGTTATCATCAGTTGAAGATTCGGGAGCCGGATACCCCGAAGACTGCCTTCAGGACCAGTATGGCCACTATGAGTTCCTTGTTATGTCATTTGGGCTGACCAATTCCCTAGCAGCCTTCATGCACCTTATGCACAGCGTATTTCAGCCTTATCTTGATACTTTTTTCATTGTGTTCATTGATTACATTCTGGTATATTCTCGGTCCCAGGAGGACCATGAGCAGCACTTGAGGATCGTGCTTCAGACATTGAGGGAGAAGTTGTATGCCAAGTTTTCTAAGTGTGAATTTTGCTTGATTCTGTGGCATTCTTAGGCCATGTGGTGTCTTCGAATGGGATCAAGGTAGATCCAAAGAATGTGGAGGCGGTGCATGTATTGGTAAAAAAGAGTTTAACATGTAAGCCAACTCTTGACAACTCAGCCAGTTATGTGGACACAGGAGAACACGACAACTGGATGTGATTATTTGAAGAGGTACGGAACAAAGAGGCACAATTCAATAAACCCTCGAGCTCATCAGCCACGGGAAACTTAACCTGATCAAGACAGGGAAGAGACACAGTCAAAATGAATCTGCGCAAAGGTACGGGCAGATCCAAGGACCCACAATTGATTACTCGTACGTTATGTAACCGTACCCCAATTACCGTTATCCTTTGTAACGCCCCATTAATGTCATAATTAGTCATTAATGGGAAAGCATAGAAAGAGTTGTACGTTATATCAAGGAATCTCCTATATAAGGTACGGGAATACAATTTGTAAAGGCATCTGATTCTGGAATACAATCTACTTTGCTTTTCTATATTTCTGCAATATTGTCTATTACTCGTTTTTCTCTATTTCCTTGATTATCGGTAACCCGTGTTCATCCTAGAAATAGATTTAGTCAAAGGATCTAATTCTTTGGTTAAACAAATTGGTTCCGTTACCGGGAATCTGATAATCTTTGTTTGCTTTTCAAGCGATATCCTCTGAACTATGTCGAACTCCAACGACAACAAACAACAAAGGAATGGAACCCCAGTTCCATCACCTTCAAGAACCCCACGTGGTTCAAGGGAACAATCCCCAGAAAGATCCAATAAAAACAACGATAATAATGATCAAGCGGTGGAACAAGATAAAGTAAAGCAAATGATTGTAGAGTATGTGAGCCAAGCTTTGCAAGAATTTGTGAGGGGATCACTGGCAGCGTTACCTGCACCACCGACACAACCCCCCAATAATACCATCACCATGGAAAATCCTCAATCTGGGTTGGCAAACTCAGGAAGGGGAGATACTCCTAATGAATCTCTCGAAGCGTACCAGGTATATCTAATAACTCTGAATTACAAAATTTACTGCTAACCATGCAGAAACAGATGAAGGAGCAGAACGATCGCATCGAACAAATTCCTGGAGTACCGCCTATTATCAAAGTCATTGATGTTGATAGGTATTCTCAACAACCTTGGAAGCTAAGTGAGACTCCCTTGCCTATACCTAAGAAACTTAAAATGCCTGACGTTCCCAAATATGATGGAACAACTGACCCACGTGATGATGTGACTGCTTTCACTACTGGAGTAAAAGGCAACGACCTAACAAAACAAGGGATTCAAGCAGTCCTTGTCAAAAAATTTGGGGAAACACTTACGAAAGGAGCCCTAACCTATTATTCTCTTCTCCCTGAAAATTCTATTGACTCTTTTGATGAGCTTGCAGATTCATTTATAAAAGCACACTCTCATGCACAAAAAGTTGAGAAAAGAATGGAAGACATATTCAAAATAAAACAAGGAGACACGGAACTACTCCGTGAGTTTGTAGACATGTTTCAACGAGAAAGAATGCAATTACCCAGGGTGCACGATAATTGGGCAGCCATGGCATTTACAAGCAACCTAAACGATAAAAGCTCAGAAGCCACGAGACGACTTAAGGAAAGTTTAAGAGAATTCCCCGCTACAACATGGAATGATGTATATAACTGGTATAGTACTAAACTCAGTATAGAAGATGATATCATTGCTTGTTCAAGAGATGAAGATCATTCCTGATCCAGACGTCCTGAATCAGACAGAAGATCAGGTAAAAGTAGGTACGATCCTTACTTAGGACCCTCGGGACGTGATATTCGTCCCAGGTTCAAAAACACTAGGTCAAACTATAGACCACCAGGAAGAGACATAGTCTCATCCTCATCTAGATCCAGAAAAGATCGAGATGAACGACCTAAAGGTAAACAAAATTGTTGATTGAAACAGGGCTATTTAACAGAATTGTTTAGTGATTAAGGTAAACATGCATATATGAAGAACTGAAAGGAGCCCCCAAAGCCTCCTTCTCCAAAACGAACCGTCAACGTGATACACGGAGGTGAAGAAGTAAACGGAGTGGTATTCAAAACGACCACAAAGTTCACAATTACACATCGAAAACGGGTTCGTGAAAATCTGGAAGCGGACAATATAACCTTTGATTATGCAGATATCGGCGAATTAATGCTTCCTCACAACGATTCTCTGGTAATGTGAACAACTATTTTTTGACCACACCCAAATTCTATACTATTTTCGATGTAAATATTA